>JBBPQP010000920.1:0-15395 GCA_038092555.1 Boletus subgraveolens
ACTGACCCAGGAAAGCCATCATGTTAACTCCTAACGACGCACAGCAAAGATCCAAAATACTTGACACCCGATCTTAGCGTTTTGAGAGCCACCAGTACGATCACCTAGGAAGCAAATATGGGAACGAGAGTAGATTTGAAGCTTGTCCGACAAGTATGCAAAGATCAGAAGGACGCGCGCGATCCTGAACACAAAGGTACAACTCTAACCATTTTTTACTCAACGGCAGGTAAATACGGTGGGACTTTGAGCATTCGACTGATCGATGTACGATATCCGAACTAGCAAAGGGTCAGTCGACGGCTGTGATTGTGTCCGTGAGTTGAATTTCGTCAAACGGCTTGATCGGATGGCGTCGGCCCACATTGTTTCATCACTGGAGCCAACGGAGCGACCTCATCGGGGGGGTAGATAGAATTCCTACGATAATGGTATAGGTACGTCCCCGATTGCCACGACACAACGACCACATACAAGAACGTCCGATTGGAACATCCACGTTCAATCTCGAGGAAGAACTTTCTTTCTTCTTCGTGCGTCCACGTCGGTGTAGACGTGACCCTGTCGAACAAAAAGGAAAAAATCCTGTACCGTCTATATTCCCAGCTTGCCCTTCTTCGCCCGCGTTTACAGTCCAGCTCGGGTTGCGAGCCAATGTAGTCCCCGCTCGTCAAGGTTGGATGTCACCGAAATGTTGCTCCCCATTGGTTTCATTGCCATCCTGCATCCAACGCCAACCTTACCGACAATATGACGAATGAATGAGCCATGTTTCAAGTACATGACCGATGGATTGATGTCGTACGTGGTGAGGATGGGACAGTGTTTGAGTACCCTGATTCATGCCTCTCGCTACGAGCTGTTGTGATACTCACCCATGGTGATACTAGCCTTTAGCTCCGTCGTATATGCTGCAGCAAGCACCCGAACAACATGCTAGTTTCTATCACAGCGTTGCGTAGGCCCTGAAAAGGCTTTTAGCACAGACCAAATTGCGTGTATAGGAGAAGTCCCCTCGGTATGATGGAACTTTGAGATGAATAATACATCGAGTTCAGAAGGCGAGGAATATACATAAGTAAAATAAATACGACAAGTCACCGTTCGAAGTACCCCCTCCTCTACTTTTCATCAATGCCGCAGCGCTTGTGCACGTCCCCGATTTCCACCCAACTCGTTCAAACTTGATAAATGTTATCATCAAATGGTTCGGGTCGAATCGCCTCCGATTCGTTCGCGTCCCCTTCCACCTCCTGATCCTGCTCTGGGGGGACATCCCCGAACACAATTGCGGACATGGCCGCATTTTCACTGGAGATGGATTGCGACAACACACCGAATCCGGTGTCGATCCCCTGACAGCGGCCACGGAGATCGCGGTCATACAGCTCCCGTACGCTGATGATGAACCGAGGCATAATGAGGCATATTGATATGTCACAAAACAAGGTCAGGACGAGAATCACAGTGCCATTTATTGAAGGGTTTTCCGTGACCAAGCCAGCAATATTGTAAGACATGTTGCTAGCGAGTCAAAAGAAAATAACGGAGTGGTTAGTTTTCGGTCACGTCCTCAAGAGTAGGATGGATGGGAAGTCATGATAGTGACGAACGAGAGAATATAGAAAAGCGAGACGTACACAAGGAAATAGAGAATTCCATCTCTCGCGAGTTGTTGCATGTACCGATTAGGCTGCCACTGCTTCGTTGCTTTGTACATCTGAACTGACTGCTTCAAGGTTGGGATAACAGCAAGAATGAGGAGTATAGCACCGAGAATCAATCGCGGGATTCTGGCATATCTGTAAAGCAGTGGTGCGATGTTTGATGAGATGTTGCAAAAAGAGAAATTGCTTAGTTGAACAACTGTGACTAGAGAAATTGGTGGGTGCAAAACGGCCATCTCTGTGAGTTGCGGTGATGTGTATAGGTTGGCTCCGGACATACCTGAGTAGTGGGTATTGGGATTGTCGAAGATGCCTGTAAAAACAAAGGACCAAATAACCTGTGGGACATAGATGAACAGGAGGACCCAGAGAATCCCTTTTGATCGATTCCACATTGCATACACCCGCAGGACCATTATATCTGTAATTGAAATCACGGGTGGGAGAAAGGACTCGAGAGGGCGTAATAACTTACAATCAGCAGCTGTATTGAATATTTCGAACACCCAGATAGCTACCAGATCCATTATTGTACCTTTGGAACATCATTGTCTTGTACTGCATGCGGGGTATAAATTGATCCACTTACACCTATGGGACTGTTATCCATGTAGCTTTCAGTCTGAATTTAGATTCATACGTCTACCAGAAGATGGCCATTATATTAATGATAGACAAGATACAAAACGGAAACACTGACTGTGACAGGGCCGGGGACAAAGGTACTACCCACTGTGAATGCATTCGATCAGCTCAATTAATTTCATATTTACTTTTGAACATACCGACACCATTGAGACTTCAGCACGATTTAATACTTAGCTGCATCATTCGCTATGTGTCACAGCAACAATAGACTCACATAACAAAACAGAGGCCAAGATAGCGGACCTACGGAACTGTCAGTTCCGAATGCCTGCAGTGGAGGGACCTCTGTGCACACCAGAACAAACATTGTGGAGACCCAGGTCCAACGCTTGCACTGTGGGGACTGTCAGAGACCCAATATTTACTGGACAATTGTTGCTCACCCAAATGTATTCTATCTTCAAATACTGTGAGCTGACTGGCACGATGTGGAGAGTGAAATAACATACCTCTCTCGAAAAGGTGAGAACTGCAGTGGTAGGATTGAAATGGTCACTTCAGAACAACAAGGCTAACGTGCATTATGCTATCACTCACGATAGTCATATATGATAGCGGTGACGATACTAACTGTGTTGGTCCATGAGATTAATCATTGACCGAAGGTGCGACCGACCGACATACGAGACAAATAGTCATTCATCTGGAGAGCCTCCACAATAGACTGTAATTCGGACGACATGGCAGGTAGAAGAGAAATGGAGATGTCTTATGATCAACGACAAACAAAGAATGAGAGTCGAGGAGAGGGAGGTTCAATGGCCGTGATTCATTCTTGGGCTATCCTGGCTATTATATGCTCTACTCGGTGTATTAATAAATATGTGTTCCAATACTCGATCAGACTGATGATGCGGGATGTACGATTCCCCAACGTCGGACAAACATTGCGCGATCAGGCATGATAAAGCCTGGGGTAGTGATAGAAGGCGGTGCGAGAACTTCTTTGTATACAGCACAGGACGTTTATGGTTCTAAGATTCAGTCGTGGTTTTCATTTAGAACGAGATCATGACCTCTGGTGGGAATCAAGAAACCTTACAGAGCTGAGCTATCTTGATGTCAATGCCGAATTTCATCCGTTCAACCATCTCACGGCACTACTAAGCAATGACCGTAGTAATACCAGTCATAGTACTAAGGATCAGATACGCCGGGGGCGTCCTTTGTCGCTTATTTTAACATTAACCCTCAGCCTCATCGATGATTAGTGCTCCTACCACACGCGCACTCAGCCCGGGATACTGAGGGGCAGCATCCCAGATTCACAATACATTCTGGCCACCCACTCAGTGACTAAGTATGGGACTGGGAATTCGGTCCAACGAGGATAGCAGATCATCAAGATAGTGACCTGACGACGAGACCAGGCCACAGAAATGTCTTCTCTCCCGACTCCCAATGTCTCGAAATACCCCGCCTCATCTTTGCCCTTCCCACCACAACCGTGTCTCATCATCCGCCATCACAGCCTTGAGCAGGGCCACTCTCTCTGGCGCCCTTCTCTGCATCTCTCTCTTCCTGTTTTCTCATTACTGAAGATTGAATATTCAACCCCCACAGTTTGTACACGATGATCACACCCGATGATCAGATCCACCGGGTCATTTTCTGACACCATTCACATCACAACTACCCTTTTTTACCGTGGCGGCCGCACGACCGATCACACGCCCGCCATCATTGACAAGGCCCCGTGGAAATAACTCCCATCGTGCGCAGCACTTCGTCAAGGACAACCTCCATCGCGTTTCCACGGCTTCCAGCCATAGGGTCGGAGCCTGGGTCTGGGATGGAGTATTGAGGGACACCTGGATACAGAATTGAGTGTGAACTCGAATGGTTCGAAATGGGTCTCAATACTGGTAAACCCCGTTTCTTTCCCTGCTGCATGTTTTACTCGGCCGACCCCTTTCGAGGGGGCACCTTGATGCTGTCACAAGATGGTACTACGCCACTAGGCAAAGTCCCACCTGTGGTTGTCTTTATGGTGGACGTCGCCGGCAGGCATACAGCAGTTTTCCGAGTGTAATGAAGGAGGATGGGAAGGATGTACTGTGAGAGAAAAGCCGAACTCATTCGTACGGTTTAGCGGTCGCAGACGAAGTAGAGCCAGGGATCACCGTTGGGTTGTCCAGAGACATGGGATGCGAGTCATGTACCGTCAGGGGCCTGCCAAAATGATAGTCGCTGCGCGCCAGAGCAGAAGCGCAACAAGCCAGTTCAAGGTGCTAGTAAAGAGCGGAATTAATGGATGCTTCCGAGCTTCTGGGATATGGCCACTCGCCGATCGAAGTACATCCACAGATATCCAGGATCATCGTTTCACATCTATGCTGTGCGCCGTGCCTGAAAATTGATCGAACCAAATGATGGGATCAAACAGACCCACGAATGGAAGACACACTGCGTTGTGATAATGTCCAGGTTGCTTTTTTCCATTCTAAACAGCTGGATAATCTATATGTACACTTTTCAGCTCAGAAAACGAAGTATACACACATAAATTTCATAATGGTCATTCGAGCCACGTTTCGAAGCACCATTACTCCACCAGGGAAAGCGATGATAAACGGAGGGGGTACGGGTACGGATGCGATGGAGTGTATAGATTGCACACAGGACAGTGCATATATGGGTCATGCCACGGTGGGATGAACAGGTTGGATGGCGCTAAAAACCAATGTGCGTTCATGCGTGGGCTACTCAAATGATTCGCCTCCCCGCTGACATGGAACTTCAAGATGGAAGACGGCTGGAGGCAATAGGTCCGTGGAGCAGGGAGGTAACGAGAAATGGAAACTGTTCGAATGAATGCTCGTGGGTGGCGAATCCAGTGTCAGGCATTTTCGTCCTCCATCTCCAATACTGGCGTCGTTCACCGACGGCAGGGGAAGCATGTCGGGATTGGAGAGGAGCTTGAGGCAGCACGTGATCAGTAAGAACAGTAAATATAGGAACAAGTCGCACCTCCACATCTCTATGGGAAGCGCGTCGATATCTGTATCGCATCGATCTTCGATCCCTATGCCGAACCCACGACTATACGCCCGCTCGTTCGATCCAGGCACAAAGCCCGTCTTGGATGTGCCGCATGAGACTTGGCTACGATCGTGGGGTTTTGCGTTTTTCGCACCCCTGGTAACCAAGCTTCCACTGCTTTTTTGCGGTTGGAAGAGGAAGCCGGGTTGAACGTGGGTCTGACTTCCTCTTGGGCAGGGGCGATGGTGTCTCAGATCCCAATCAGGAGGTCCCAGGAGAGGGAGATGATTGAGGAGTCAGACGAACTTTTGCGGGCTATTTGAGAAAGGATAAATGGGCAAGACCATTTCCATACGTCGAACGGTGTTGGGTAAGGATTGGGGAGCAAACGCGGATGAAAGGTTCTGGGAGGAGAGACGGCTCTGCTAACGAGTTGCGGGATTCAGTAGCGCTTCAAGTTGTGTGGGATGGATTCTGGGGAGAAAGGGGGAATTGGAAGTTTGGAATTGAACAGGACCGCAGTGGACGAAAACACTTTGTTTGTCACTGTGTTTTACGTAAATTATTCTCCCGACACTGTTCGACGACTACGGTGACATTGTACATCCATTCAAGTTTCAAATGATAAAAAACCTTCCTCCATGCGAAAGGTACTCTTATCATGGCTGAAGAATTCGGCCTGCGACGAGTATGAAATCCGCATTAGACCCACTTGCGACCGACCACGCACGAAACATGTGTGCATTCCAGGACCTTCTCCAACAGGGAGCGGTCATACCCCAGAGGAATGTTTTTCACAAGATGTTAGACGAATGTATGTGAGTTCACACCACGTCACATTCCTATGCATATGCGTTGACAGTTCCAGTACAGCTCGCGTTCGCTGGCTGCTGTAGACACCTGATAGGTGGGCGTTATGATGGCATTCGTAGCTGTTTCTCCTGGGCTCGGATGGTTGCGCTCACAGACCCATGCCGGTAATGCATTCGTTCACACAACAACACGTTTCTGGGTTCAAACGTTCACCGTTCACCATGAGTAAACTGTACACAGGTCCATATAGAAGCCACAGAAATGCCAAAGATTGCGTCCGAGTATTATGATGAACTCCTCGAAGCAGATTCTATCAATGCGGTATGTGGGCCAGTATGTCCAAGTGCCCGTCGTGCTCTCATACCTTGCCCTCAAAGCAATTTTCAAGCATCGTATGTTCGATATTCCGATGAACAGGAATGATCGACAAGGCGGTTCACGAATTTCTGCAGTACCTCGACTAACTACCCAAAACGCCCGGGGCAAGGATGGGTTCTATTCATCTACAACAGACTCGCACAGCTCCACGCTCAGATTCCGTCACTCAGTATCGTCTTTGTCATATTTGCTACGATGTACGACGATGTGCTCGGTCCCGATCCGGGGTATCAAGCGTTTGGGTGTACGAACACGCCTCGTTGTGTTGTTAGCAACGGAACGTCGACGGTCGGATCTTGTGGTGACACACAGTGTTACTTTTATTGGATCCCAGGATGAGTAGCGCTTTATCCGTCTGGCGTTGGGTACGAGGATTTAGGTTAATGACGCTCGGTGATGTTAGGCATCCCTCGAAAGAGACAATCTCATCATGGTTGATTACATCAAAGATGATCTGGGCCATTATCGTATAACCTGGTTGACAACTTTTCTCTCTCTTCTTTTCTCGCTATTGGGCGTTTCTCTCAGTTACAGATATACGTACCGTCTTACCTTCGCAGAGCTACACGCGTCATCTTCAGCACCATGATGCAGCATACCATGCAACAACATGTCTGAAACCACTCTTCCATGGCGAGTAGGTAGCGTATCTCTTCCATTCAGACCAAATTGTTTCTCTTTCTCTCGTTCCAGTAGTCTGGAGTGACCTCTCTTCGTATTAACACTTTTATATGGAGGGGAAATGCCACAAGCCCCAGGCTGAGGAGCCATCATCGATTGATCTCCAACCCATCTCAAGAGGGATCCGCTCAGTCAGATTCCAAAAGCCCGAGGTACGCTCATCGAATGACGCACGTCCAAGCACATAACGCGATTCATCCAGAGCCCCGAGTAATCGTCATGTCCATAACCCACTTATATCCTAGACGAAACTTTCTTCCAAGCTTATCGTTGCGTTCTTCACTTTTCGGTGTGCTGTATATATCCCAGGTCCGCGTACCAGCTTTACTGACCCGGGAAAGCCATCATGGTAACTCACAACTACGCATTCAACTGATCGATGTATGATATCCGAAGCTTGCAAAAGGCCAGTCAGGTGTGTTCATGCTCGTAGGCTGAATTTCGTCAGACAGCTTGATCGGATGGTGTCGGCACATATTGTTGCATGACGACAGCCAACAAAGCGACCTCGTCTTGTTCAGCATTCTCCTGAATGGAGGGGTGGGTAAGCGTACCTACGAGACTGGTATATATACATCCCTGACGGCCACAACGCAAGGACGACGGCCAGGAACGTTCCTTTCTCCTTGGTACGTCCGCTTGGGGAGCAGATTTTATCCTGTCGGACAAGAAGGAAAAAAATCCGTACTCATCCATATTCCCATACACGATTCTTTGCCTGTGTTTACAGTCCAGCTCGGGTTGCGTACCAATGTAACGCCCACTCATCAGGTTTGGATGTTACCGAATGGACGAGACATGTTTCGAGTACATGGATTGATGAATTGATGCCCTGCGTGGTGGGAACAGGACAACCGTTGAGTGCCTGAGCACATGCCTTCCGTGACGTGCGGTTGCGATGCTCACCCATTTCCTTGGCGATAGTAGCTTCTCGTTCCGTCTTATACACTGTAGTAAGCACTTGAGTAATGTGAACAACCTGCTGGTTTCTATGAAGGCAATACGTAGGTCCTGAAAAGATTTCCTGCAGACCAAATCGCGTGTGTAAAGGAGAAGTTCCTTCGAGATAATGAAGCTTTGAGATATACATAGTAATACACCGAGATCAGGAGGAGAGGCATATGCATAGGTAAAATAAATACGCTGGAACACAATTTGAAGTACACTATCCTCTGTTTTTGTGCTCACCCCCGATTTCTATCCTAAATCCTCGTTCAAACCTGACGCGTGCTATCTCCCAATGGTTCGAGCCGGATCCCCTCCGATTCGTTCGCGTCCCCTTCCACGACCTGGTCCTGCTCTGGGGGGACATCCGCGAATGCAATCGCAGACATAGCCGCGTTTTGCCTGGCGATGGGTTGCGACAACACACCGAACCCGCTGTCAATCCCCTGGCAGCCACGACGGGTGTCACGGTCATACAGCTCTCGCATACTGATGATGAACCGAGGCATGATGAGGCACATCGATATGTAGCTGAACAAGGTGAGGAAGAGCTGCAAAGTGCTGTTTATCCAAGACCCGCTTGCGAGTATGACGGCGATATTGACAAACATGTTCCTAGTTCAGAAGAAAGAAGCGGAGTGGTTAGCTTTTAGACAAGTACTCAAGAGTACAATGGATGGGATGGCATGATGGTGACGAACGAGAGAGGCTAGAAAAGCGAGACATACACAATGAAATAAAGAATTCCATCCCGCGCAAGTTGTTGCATATATCGATTAGGCTGCCACTGCTTGGTTGCTTTGTACATGTCGACTGACTGCTTCAAGGTTTGAATGACAGCGAGAGCCAAAAGTGTAGCACCGAGAATAAACCGCGGAATTCTACCATACAGGTAAAGCAGTGGTGCGAAGTTTGATGTGGTATTGCAAAGAGAGAGATCAATTAGTTGAACAACTGTGACTAGAGAAACGAGTGGAAAGTGACGAACAGCCGCCTCCGTGAGATGCAGTGATGTGTACAATTCGGTTCCGGACATACCTGATACGGAGGTATTGGGATTGTCGAAGATGACCGTAAAAACAAAGGAACAAATAACCTGTGGAACATAGATGAACAGGAGGACCCAAAGAATTGTTTTGGACCGATTCCACATTGCATACACCCGCAGGATCATTACATCTGTAATTGAAATCGTGATTTGGAGAAAGGAATCAGGAGGGCACAGTAACTTACAATCAGCTGCTGTAATGAATATTTCAGATGTCCAGGAAACTGCCAGACCCACTACAGTACCTTTGAAACATCCTCATCTCATACTGAACGTACGGCAGGTACTGCGAATCTAACCACTTACACCTATGGATCTGTTATCAATATGGTTTTCAGTTGAATTTAGATGCATACATCTACGAGACAACGGTCATTTTATTGAAGATAGACAAAGTGCAAAGCAGAAATACCGACTGTGACAGGGCCAGGGACAAAGGGAGTACTCCCTGTGAATGCATCCGATCAGGTCAGTTAACCTCAGATTTAATTCTAAACATGCCAATGCTCAAGAAACTTCAGTACGGTTGAATTCTTAGCTGTATAATTTGGTATATATTATGGCTACAATAGACTTACACAGCTGAACAAAGGCCGAAATAGCGGACCTATATAACTGTCAATTCGGAACACCTGCAATGGAGTGTTCTCTAAGCCTTTGTACACACCAGAATAAACATCGTGGAGACCCAGGACCACGGTCTGCACTGTGGGACAGTCAGAGGCCCAGTGGCTACTGTACAATGGTTGCTCACCCAAACATAGTCCATCTTCGAATATTGTCAGTTGACTGATATAACGTGGAGAGTGAAATAGCACACCTCTCTCGAAAAGGTGAGGACTGCAGTGGTAGGATTGAAAATTTGGTCACCTCAGGACAACTAGGATGTACATAGTATATAGCATCACTCACGATAATCATATGTGACAGCAGTGACAATCATAACTGCGCTTGTCTATAAGATTTAATTGTTGGAGAATGTATGAGCAACCATACGGGCTACATAATCATTCATCTGGATAAACTGCAAAATAGACTGTAAGTTGGAAGACATGGCAGGTAGAAGGGAAACGGCGATGTTTAATGGTTAAATGCCAAAGAAAGAAAGTCGAGGAGAGGGAGGTTGGGAGTGGTTCAGTGTTGGGTTACCCTGATGGTTATATCCTCTACCCGGTGTATTAATTGTTTGTTTCAAGATTCTTTCGGAACAACGCGTGCTAGTGATGTACGACCCTTCGACGCTTGACCAACACGCGATACAACCTGATGGAGGGACCGAGAACGCCCGAGTCAGGATGACAGATTATCAATCGAGAGAACCGCCTTACGCCAAGCCCGTCCCAGAAACGTCCTCTCTCCCGACCCGCAATGCCTCGAAACATCGCGCCCCATCTCTTCCGTTTCCAGTACTATGGCATATTTATATGCCACAGCTCTGCCCCATCGCCCATCATTGAAGCCTTGAGCAGGACCCTCTGTCGCGTCGCTCTTCGCTGGTACCAAGGAATGAACCCCACGATGTTCGGACACCCGTGATCGCACTCATCAGATCATACAATTCCTTTTCTGACTCAATGCACATCTCTTCTACCGCGGAGGCGGCACGATTGATCGCACTGCGCCAAAGGACAGGCGCAACAGACCGATGAAGAGGTGAAACGCGGAACTAATGGATGCTCCTGGAACATGGTCACCTACCAGTCAAAGCGTTCAGGAACCCGCAATCATCGTTTCAGCTCTGTGCTGCGTGCAGTTCATGAACGACCGATTCAACTAAATAAAGAGATCAAACACACCTACAATTGGAAGAGACACTGCGTGGCGACGAAGTGCGCATTCTTTTTTCCCACTGAAACGGCTGGATCATCTGTGTACACCGTTCAGCTCGGGGCACACAGCATATATGCACAGATTTTATAACGAACAACCGCGTTCCAAAGGGCCATGCTCCACCAGGGCAGGTGACGACAGACGGAGGGGAGCGGCTATCGATGCAATGTAATTATATAGATTCTGGATCGCGCGGAAAAAGGGGGGGATCTGTCATTGTGCATACAGTTGCATGTCACGGTGGGATGAGCAAGTTAGAGTCAAAACGACGCTGAAAACCAACACGCGTGAGGGTATGGAAGGGCTAGGGCATTGGTGATCATTGTGACGGGGCCTATCTACCCGTCTCCCTCCATCCAACAATGCACCTGGCCCGTCTATTCGAGTGTCGGTGTCCGCAAGCCAGATTGATGGGACACGAACAGCCTCCACCCTAGCCCTATGCAGCTGGCCCGATGACGCGAAATGCGGCGGTAAATCCATCGGCATACACATTGACCTCGCCAGCCGTGTCGCCGGCCACCCTCACGGCTGAGAAATAGAAATATCAGTGATACAAGAACCTGCAGCCGACCAGCATGGTTTTCTGAGGAAGAGAACTTTTGTGCAGGGAAGAGCGAGACTGGGATCCCCGATCCTCCTGTAAGTGGAAGACTCCCATATGATAGGCGTGCAAATTGAGCTGGAGATCCAGAAGAGACGAAGGAACTTCTCAAAGGCATTTTCCTGCACGGGGGACGACGGATCCTGGAGCGTCCATTTGCATAGCAATGTCGGAAATCGGCAAGGATGAGGGAGGAGACGCAGACGAGAAAACGCGGACATGGCATTGGGGATGTCGCCTTCCCGCTCAAAAGAAAGGCGGCTGGAGGTGGTCAACGTTTCAACCATCAGGGAGACTGTTGGAACTTGGAGCATTCAAGAATCAAGGAACGTCGCGATCAAGTCACGTGTGTCACGTGATAACTAGCCCTTCGATTGAACAAGTGTTTAGTGGGGTAGTTTGCCGGGGCCAGTGCCCACAGCACAGGCAGAGACCGTTGGTCGACCGGTCAACCCTATGGTAGTGCGTTCTCCGGCACGTTTGTTTCGGCGTGCTGTACCCCCAGGTTCGTATATTACCTGACTGACCCAGGAAAAAAAAACACAACTCCCAAAGGCACGCAGAAAGTTCCAAGATACTTGATACCCGGTGTCAACGTTCGAGATGTCAGTCACGTATACCGCCAGTGCGATCAACTAAGAAATCGAACGGAGAACGGATATGAGGCTTGTCTGAAAATTCTGCGGAGGCACAGAGGAAGAAAACAACGCGGGACGCTAAACCCCAGGGTCATTAAACAACTGCGACGTGGGGTTTTCGCTCACTTGTAAGTAAATACGGTAGGACATTCAGAAATTCACTAATCGATGTACCATTCCGAAGCTGGCAGAAGGTCAGTCAAGTACGTTCGTGTTCGTCGGTTGAAGCTTATCAAACAGGTGCCAGTGGACCAAACAACGTCAGCTTAAGGTCATCCATACCGTTTCATCACAGGAGTTCACGAAGCTACTTCGTCTTCCCCTGGATGGAGGGATGGTTAGACACCCCAGTGAGATTGGTATCGGCATCGCGTTCCCTCCCGCCACGGCCGCAACCACCACGCGCAGGGACATCTAGATCGGGCATCGGTATCTGATCTTGAGGAAGGTCTTCCTTTCTTTCCGGTGCGTGCACTGGGAGAAGACTTTACCTTGTCGCAGAGGTAGGAAGAGACTGCACTCATCTACATGACTCCCGGTGGAAGTCAGCGCGGGTTATGAATCGAACGTGGCGCCTGCCACTCTTCGCGTTGGCATGTGACGGAAGTATTGCAACTGCGCTGGCTCCATTTTGGTTTTGTGTCCATTGTCAATCCTTCAGACGTTACGAAGAATGAATGAGACATGTTTCTAGTACTTGGACGGACGGTTTGATGTCGTGGGTGGTGGGAACAGGACAACTGCTCAGTACCCGAGCTCATGCATTTGCGACATGCGGTCCTGATGGTCACCCATTTCCTCGGTGATTAATAGTAGTAGCCTTTGGCTCCGTCGTATGCGCTGTAGTAAGCACCCGAGGAATTGAAACAACATGATAGTTTCTATCAAAGCGCTGCGTGGGTCCTGAAAAGATTTGCAGCACAGATCAGACCACGCGTGTAATGGAGAAGCTCCTTCGAGACAATGGAGCTTTGAGATATAAATAAAACATTGAGTCCAGAATGCGAAGCATGTGCATAGGTAAAATAAATATGCAGAGTGACTGTTCGAAGCACGCCATCCTCAAAATTTCATCAATTCCCCAGCGCTTGTGCTCGTCCCCGACCCCCGACCCCCGTCCAACATCCCCATTTAAACATGAAGGGTGTCATCTCCAAATGATTCGAGTCGAATCGCCTCCGATTCGCTCGCGTCCACTTCCACCCCCTGATCCTGCTCCGGTAGGACATCCGCGAATGCAATCGTGGACTCGGCTGTATTTTGACTGGAAATCAATTGCGACAACACACCGAATGCGGTGTCAATCGCCCGACGGCAGCCACTGAGGTCACGGTAATATAATTCTCGCATGTTGATAATGAACCGGGGGATAAGGGGGCATATGGATATGGAAGCAAACACGTTTAGTAAGAGCACCAAAGTGGCGCTTATCGAAGCCTCGCTTGCGAGTATGGTAGCAACATTGAAAAGCAGGTTCCTAGCAGTCCAGAAGAAAGCAACGGAGCGGTTAGTATTTGGGCAAATACTCAAGAGTAAGATGGATAAGAAGCTGTGATGACGAACGAGAGGGAGCAGAAAAGCGAGACATACGCAAGGAAATAAAGAGTTCCATCTGTCACGAGTTGTTGCATGTACCGATTAGGCTGCCACTGCTTGGTTGCTCTGTACATGTGAAATGACTGCCTCAAGGTTTGAATGATGGCGAGAACGAAAATTGTAGCCCCGAGAATAAATCGTGGGATTCTAGCATACACGTAAAACAATGGTGCAATGTTGTTCGATGAGGGGTTGCAAAAAGAGAAATTGATCAGTTGAACAACTGTGACTAAAGAAATGGGTGGAGGGTGATGAACCCCCCCTTCCGTGAGACGCAGTGATATGTACAATTTTGTTCCGGGCATACCTGACACGTAGGTATTGGGATTGTCGAAGATGCCTGTCAAAACAAAGGAGCAAGTAACTTGTGGAACATAGATGAACAGGAGGACCCAAAAAATCTTTTTGGATCGATTCCACATTGCATATACCCGCAAGATCATTATATCTGTAATTGAAATCACAGTCTGGAGAAAGGAATCAGGAGGGTATAGTAACTTACAATCAGCGGCTGCATTGAATATTTCGAACACCCAGTTATCCACCAGATATAATACGGTACCTTTGGAACACCATTGTCATATATTGATTGTGTGGCAGGCACTATAAATCGATCCACTTACACCTACGGAACTGTTATCAGTAAAGCTTTCAATACAAATTTGGACACATACATCTACCAGAGGATTGTCATTATATTAGAGTTAGAAAAGCAGAAATGCTGACTGTGACAGGGAGCGGGACAAAGGGAGTACCCACTGTGAATGCATCAGATCAGCTCAATTAACCTTGGAAATATTTCTGAACAAACCGAGGCTACCGAGACTTAAGTACAGTTTAATTCTTAACTGTACAGTCTCTTATGCATCATAGCAACAATAGACGTACATAGTGGAATAAAGACCGAGATAGCGGACCTACAGGAACTATCAATTCAGAACACCTGCAATGGGGTGTCCTCTGAGCCTTTATACATACCAGAACAAAGATTGTGGAGACCCAGGTCCAGGGTCTGCACTGCGGGACTGTCAGGGAGCCAGTACTTAGTGGATAAGAGTTGCTCACCCAAACATAGTCTATCTTTGAATATTGTCAGCTGACTGATGTGGCGTTGAGAGTGAAATAACACACCTCTCTCGAAAGGGTGAGGACTGCAGTGGTAGAATTGCAATGAAAAGCATGAAAAGAATGTCGTGCACATAAGCATCACTCACGATAATCATATACGACAGCAGTGACAACAACAACTGCAATTGTCTATAAAGTTAATCGTTGGGAGAAGGTATGAACAACCGTACGGGATGTATAGTTATGCATCTGGAGAAGCTGCAAAACAGACTGTAAGTCGGAGGACATGACGAGTACAACAAAAACAGCGATGTCCGATGGTTCAATGAAAATGATAGAATGAGAGTCGAGGAGAAGGATGTTGGCGGTGGTTCGGAGTTGGGTTACCCTGGCGGTTATATCCTCTACCCGGTGTACCAAATATTCGTTGCAAGACTCGTTTGGAATGGCATGTGATGTACGATCCTTTAGCGTTGGACAAACACACGATCATGATG
>JBBPQP010000921.1:0-15391 GCA_038092555.1 Boletus subgraveolens
ATGGTCTCTTGGGTAACACCCTCGATTCTGACGAGCTTAACAAACTACCTTCCACTCCCATTTCGGACACGCCTCACACACACTATAGTATACCTCATTCAAGTGACGACATCATTCGCCTGTTCTCAGTGTCTCACCACCACACGACGTCAAGGTCCGACAAATCAGTCAGGGCGTGGAAGACATGAAGTGGCAACAGAGTTTGGAGTCTCAGCAAGAACCTGGACCTGACTCGCAGCCGAACATCGTGCCGTCCCAGGATACAGGTGAAACGGAGAGCAGCGTCGAGGCGACGCAAGAGGTTTGTGTATCTCAATTTACGACAGTACCGCCTAGTTTGGTCGCTTCCGTCGAAGACGCCACCGAAGAGGCGGAGGAGGAGGCGCGGGACGTTGCTTCTAGTCTTCCACATACCCGAAGGACCTCCGATTCGGACGGTGGCGAACCCGATAAGGGCCTGAAACGCAAGTTGGCAGACCGCGCGACCAGTTTGGGGCCGGAGAATGGGCCGTCGACGATCACGCCGACGGCCGAAACTGCCAAGCGGCCTAGGGACGACGCAGACAAGGATGACAATCCACGTGTCTCGAAGCGACCGTCGCCGCCTCCTGAACAGAACGAAGAATCCGCACCGGCGCCAATTCCAGTCCCGGAAACCCCTGCACCGAAACTCGTGTGTGCCTTGTTTTACGGATCATACCGTGTGCACTCAATTCTTTGTAGGGTGGGTTCATGTCGTACGCTTCTGCAGCGTCCCCGTTTGCCTCTGTCAAGGGGCAGAATGTCTTCTCGAGCACTCCATCTAATGACCAAAAATCGTCCACATCCTCGTCTACAAAGCATGTTCCACTGCCTCTTGATACCACGCCCATCCATGCCTCTTTCACATCCCCATTTAGCCAATCGTCATTCGCAGCGTTTGCATCATCTCAGACTTGTTTTTTACAACAAGCTACCCCAAGCACTGCCACCAAGCGGACAGGGTTCGAAGCCTTTGCGGGATCTACTTCCCCATTTGCATCTGCTTCTCCATTTCCGCATGCAAGGTCCAAATCACCGTTGGGAAATAATAGTGGGAAGAGCAGCGCACTCGTACGGAGTAAATCCCCGACGCGACGCATGAATGCGAGCGCGTTTACGACGTATGCGGGTATAGGCGCGCATGCGTTCTCGGCACCACGTCCGAAGCGTGCAAGGGCAGAGTCGCCGAGTGGGGGCTCTTCGAGGAGCTCCATGGAACGCAAGGAAGGGTCGGTGTTCAGTGTACTCGGAAATGGAGAAGGGAGTGGGAGTAGCGAGGAATTGGGTGACGCAGATAGGGAAGAAAGCGATCGCGCACCGTCGACGTTTGGCGAACGATTGCGGGCGAGCAAAGATGGCGATGAAGAGCAGAGCGAAGAGGAAAGGGAGAAATTGACGGAACAAGAAGGCGAGTTTAGATCCTCTCGAGATGGCCCCGTGCAGAAATGGTGACGTTTCGTACTAAGTGATCACTGGTGAAGAGGAAGAAGAAACGCTTCTTCATGCTCGTGGCAAGCTCTATGCGCTTTGTTCACAAAATCAATGGAAAGAGCGGGGAACCGGCCAACTGAGGCTCAACGTTCGCCGAGCGGACGGAAGCGGAGCTCGCCTTGGTTCGTTGCTTTTTCGAGAGCTCGTTCGCATGCTAAGTCGAGCATTCCCTTTTTTAGTAATGCGAAAAGAAGCTGTTTATGCATTGTTGTTAAATGTACCGTTATTCCAGGGAATGAAGTGTTTCCTGGCGCAAGACCCGAGATATATACGGTTCAGCGTTATCGAAAATAACAAAACCGTGCATTATAATCTCCGGGTAGGCTCGCTATGTGTTTCGTGACCTGGTCCATCTGACTGATCGTGGTCTAGGTGTCTAATGCCAAGATTGCTCAAGAACTACTGGACGAGATCAACGCCAATATTCCCTCCTGACAGACACTTTCACGAACCCACGAACCACACATTTGCCTCATCTAAAACTAATGTTGCACGTATGTAAAATTATGGTCTTTTCTTGTATTTACTCAAGGAGAGATGCATGTTGACAGTGATAGAAGGTGTGGTTGGATGTTAGATGGAGTGGATGTTTTGACCCCCTTTTTTTCCTTCTTTTTTTTTTGGACCGAATTTTTTCCGCTCGATGCTGCATCCATTAAATTACTTAACGGTATCTCGTACACCTTTTATTGCAAAGGAGTGACTTTCCATCGTCCTACCAATTGGTTCCCTCTAAGTACCAGGAGATCTCGTAGCATCTGAAGCGAGTCCTTGACGACGTTAAGCTTGCTTCCTGCCACTTCGTGCCATTCGACGGGAACCTCTACAACAGGGATCCCAAGTTGTTTGGCTAGCAAGAGAAGCTCGACGTCGAATATCCACGTTGCAAGGTGTTGAGCGGGGAATATGTGTTGTGCAGCGCGTCGCGTGAAGAGCTTGAATCCGCATTGGGTATCGCGGATATGTCCAACACCAACTATGCGAAGGATGGTATGAAGTCCGTGCATGAGAATGTTTCGAAGGAACGAACGCTGTTGGAAAAAAGCCGTTTGACGGTCAAATAAAGAAGCCCAACACACGACATGGTCACATACCCTGACGACCGCCTCCGTCTGGACGAGATGCGCTCTACTCCCCACAACGACCGCAGGCTGCTGACCATCCGGTGCCAACGTATCCATCGCCTTCCACAACACCTCTAAATCTTCAAACCGACTCGCGCCATCCGCATCGACCATGAGGAGACGGTGACCCCGCGCGTGAAGCATCCCGTGTCTGACCGCCCCGCCTTTACCGAGGTTTTTTTCGAGGGTGATGACGCGGACGTCGGATGTGGGGTTTTGAGCGGCGAGTTTGAGTGCGAGGGCGGAGGTGTCGTCTTTGGAGCCGTCGTCGACGATGAGGAGTTCATATGTGCGTTGCGGTCGTCCCTTGGCGGTGGCGGATGGGGAGGTGCGGAGGTGTGCGAGGGCGGTGTCAAGCATAGCGGGGAGACGCGTCGTTTCGTTGTAGGCGGGAATGACGACACTCAGATCAAGCGACCCTTTATCAGAGAGAGAGGGGAGAGGGAGGGGTGTCGTTGGGGACGTGTGTGAGCGGTAGGTCTTCTCCGACGGCCGTGTCACGATCGGAGACGGCGAGAGCCAGACGAGGGCTAGATAAAACTAGGACTGATCAGGCGCGAGCAGAGTGGATGGGGGGGGAACAGGTTCAGACGACTGGAGGGTTACAAGTCCCCTCCTGACCCAAAGGTGTGTCCTCTTTGCGACGACGCAGCGTCTCGGGAGAGACGGCTCGTAGCTCGAAGAACAAGGATGAAATGGGTGTTCATCATGCGAAACGGACGTGCAAGAGACATTATTGACAAGGGACGGCTTGACTCACGGAGGGTATTAAAATGGCGATCGAGGCGGCGATATACGCAAGCAGAGGTTGATCCATTGGCACGAAGACTGGGGTTTGAGGAATGCCAGTAGCTAGCTTGTATTCATGCACAACCAGGAGGACCGAAAAATAAGAGAGAAAGAAAAGAGAGGGAGAGAGCAGCGCAGTGGCCTCGATGGGCCGTGTCGAACTGCAAGCCTGTGCAATAAGGAACCGAGCCACGTCCGTGAGACCTTGAGAGTCGAGACTGCCGACTACAACATTCAGAGCTATGATATACAGTGTTTACAACATACACGATGCAGAAAGCCAAAACATCGGTGGCTTTCATTATAAAAATGTTCAAGCATATCCGTCTTTTCCCGGGACAACACCGTAGGCGCCTCCACCTTTTCCAAACATCCTACGCAGATCATCCGCCAACACATTCGGCCTTTCATGTGAAGCAAAGTGTCCTCCACCCTCATGATCGAATTCGGCAACAATCCGGTTGCCTCGCCGAATCCAGCTACAAAGTGTCCATCAGATTCGTTTAGGAGAGGACAGTGGAAACGTACGCCTTTGGATAGATCATGATATCCTTTGGGAAGTGCGAGGTACCCATCGGAATCCTTGGATGGCCCAGCGACAGTCGAGTATCTACTCGACCTTTCATAACCTCAAAGTAAATCCTCACCGATGCAGCCGGGCCCGCACGAGAGAACCAATAGATGGAAATCCACGTCAGAACTACACAAGGTTAGTATCGCTTTGCGTGCTCTGAAGTAGGTCGTCTACCTTCGTCATCTTCCCAAGGATAATTGTCTGTCCAGTTGTGCAGCTTTTCGTAGATCCACGCGAGCAGGCCAATGGGACTATCGGCCAATGAATAACCGATTGTCTGAGGTTGTGTACATTGTTCCACGAAATAACCATGGCTTTGGCTTCGGAACCAACGTGTGCGCGCAAGGCCTTCTTTCTCTTTCGCTGTCCACGGTGTAACCAGGAAAGAAAGAAACGACAGTGGCTCCTGGAGGGGAGACGGGGGAAGCCCGCTGAAATAACCGGTTGGATGTCACCTTGGCCAGGAGAAACGCTTACAACTCACAATGGCGTGTTTGTGTGCCAGGCCTTGTGATGCTTCCCGCCATATTCCAAAGCCATAGTACCCGTAATCTGGTGGGGGTGAGTGTTCGAAATGGATTTCATCGTATAAACGCACGAGGCTTCCCCAATCTCCACCCTGGGTGACTGCAAAGGGAGATCAATCTCACAACTGAGAGAACTTTGGTGGCGTGAATTACCATATTCATGATATCCCAGTGCCAGCATGAGCTTGTGGGCAACCTGCATTTTGGAACGAAAAATTGAATTTCTCGTCCCATGCTATATGCCATTACACACCTCTGCAAACTGATGCTTTGAGAAGCCTTGTTTGCGAGGAGCTTCAGAGAACCCATAGCCAGGGAGGCTTAACGCCACCACATGAAAGCTAGGGTGCTCCGAAGACGACGCGGTCAACAACGGGAGTAACTTTCGGACCTCAAAAAAGCTTCCTGGCCCTGTCATGGTGGGTTTCCATTGGATCACTGCGAAACACGAAATAACAAAATCACACTGACATCCGTGGCAGAAGAGCAAGGGAATAGCGTTCGTCACAGTGCTCTTTTTGTGGACGTAGTGGATATTCAGTGTCCCGAAGCCATCGACGTCAATGTCTCTCGTGAACATGGGTAACTCGTCGTTGAGTTCCTTCTCGTGCTTGCGCCAGTCGTATCCGTTCTTCCATCGTCCTACGAGTCGTTTGACATCAGAAAGAGGAACGCCGTACTTCCATTCAGCATTCTCGAGTTCGTCCGGAAAGGTGGCAAGTTCGAGCTTCTTGCGGAGGAGATCGAGTTGTTCATCAGGAACGGCGATCGTGAAGGGAGACTCTGCCATCGCAGTCAACCGGACGGTGCAGAAAGCTTTCGAGTTTAGGGCAGGAATGACCCTAGAACTGGAGTGGACTGGGGTTTGATGGGGGGTTTAGGCAGCTTGATCAGGTCGTCCATGGCAAGAATATATACCTGCGCAGCGAGCTCATCTTCCCGCGCGAGTCATCGTCAGATATTACGTCGGCCCCTATGACGGCTTCGAATTGGACCGATGCGGCAGTAACGTGAGCTGGCGCGTGGAACATGTATCATCGGCTTTTAGTCAGTTGAACTGACTAAGTTGAAGTTCATCTTGAGGATGGCTTAATCCATGCGCAGAACTGCAGAGCCTAGCACAAAGTGTAGTACAATTTCGTGGTCCAGCAAACTCTTTGCGCTTGCAGGAAGCCGCGTTTTCGTTTGTCGCAGGTGACTCACCGATGTGTTTTACAATGGTCGTCGAAGCTTCTCCCGTCTCAGATCGTTTCGTTGCCGAGGTAACATGTCATTATGACATCGGAACTGCACCCAAATCAGGCTTGTGAAACCGGGCGTAACATGCGGTTCTAGACTGCACTATTCGAGAGGTGACTGCGCACGGTCGACTTGGACGTAAATTGCACCTGGCTGCACTTGCTAATGGGTCCATTCCTGCCAGCCTGATGTGCTAGCCTGTGGTATCATTGGGCTTTTCGAATCCGGTTGCCTGCATTTTGACCAATCCGTGTACTCCATGAGATCGAGATCTGAAACAAACGGCCCTTCTTGTCAGTGAGTGCACAGACGAAATACTAGGTTATTCACCCCATATAGCACGTGTACATCGTCAAGATGCGCAGTCGATTTCGAGGATCGAGGATGTGAATTTCCTGTAGAGGAGTCAAAGATATAATAACGTTTGCTTCATTACACCACCCACTACTGATGCTCTGGATTCTCCATTCTTCCATCAGTATCTCTTCATCCTGCTCGGCCTTCTTGTCTTTTCCCAAATCCACGAATACCAGACACCTTTCCTAAAAAGCAAGTCATCCCAACGAAGTCACCTCGCTGAGATTCGAATACGATACAAATAAGCGCCAATGACACGAGGCGCCTGCGTGACCGAGAAGGGCGAAACGTGTTTATGTAGTCCAGCTCTCTCCGTACCACGACTCGACTTGAACATTTTTATTCTTGACACCGCGAAGCCTACGGCCGTACACCATTAAACAGAATGTCATCAACGAAGAACGGTGCGTAGGAGTTCTCGGGAGTGATTGTATAATGCTGATAATTTGGTAAGACCAAACAATAGTGCTTGGTACCGGTCACTCTGATCGGGTGTGGGCGGTTGCTTTCCACCCCGATGGAATGCATTTATTGAGCGGAAGTGAGGATGGGATTCGACGGTGGCGGGTTGCAGATGGTCAAGAGGTGGGAAAGCAATTGGGAATGAACATCAATGCCATTTCTGTGTCAAGGGATGACAAGTGGATGGTTTGTGGAACTCAAGCAGGAGCGAGCGTATGGGATGCAAAAATTCAAGGAAAAACCATTGAGGTGGAGGGCACAGAGCATGTGGCTGCTGTTGACACTTCAACCGAGGCCACTAGGTTTGCCACTGGTACTGGCACTTTCTATAAACCAGCAACAAGCATCTGGGACATCCTCACCGGGGAGAGGTTGGTTGGTCCACTTCAATGTGACGATTTCATCCTAGGAGTTAAATTTTCCCCAAATGGCGAACGAGTCGCTATTGCTTGCGAGGACTCTATCAGTCTAGCAACGGTGACCAACTTATCACTATCGAGGCTCGTTTTCCCACACTAGACCCAATCACTTGCCTTGCATGGTTGGACAATGCCAGTGGGCAACAAATCTTTGCTGCAACTCGTGACAATTATGTCAATCCTTTCCATCTTGTTCTGTGACACCTCCAACCTCACCCAGATTGGTCAAGTCATCGAGGATAGTCAAATGATACAGTCAATTGCTCTCTCTGCAGATTGCAGCTATCTTGCAACTGGAGGAAATGATGGGAAAGTCATGATTCGTAATCTTCGCAGTATCCTTCCAGACTCATACGGTCCCTTCCATGTAAGTATTCGTGTGTTCACAATTAATGTTGGCTTGTCGAATAAGGTACAATTATCATCCCCCATTTTAGGCGACTGTGGTAGGAGTTTGTTGTGTTGTCACCGAAAGATTCACACTAACTCCTGCATTTGTACACAAGGAACAACCCGCAACACCAAGTTTGCCTGAGTCGCAGAACCACGGCGATAATGATTTGCTTGAGGTGGAGCTTTGACCCATTCCCTTTCGATATTGGTTTTCATGACAACATAAGGCCGAGGTGCCGACTAATGCACCCCCACCCTTATTTGACTATGAGGAGGTCTGTGCTGGTTTTACTGTACTCTTGCTATCGTGTTGACGTTGCTGGAGCCACCATCCCCAACATCCTCTGTCCATCTTCGTGAGGGTGAGGTGATGCCGCCAGGTTCGTCCCAAGCCATACCACAGTTGCTAGAGGCCCCTCCTGAGGTGCCTTGTTCAGAGGAATATCATGAACCTACTGGGTCGTCCGGAGGCCTCCCGGCGATCGAAAGGTGGCTGCAGACAGTGATCAGGAGGGGTGACCGGAACCATATTTCGCATCAACCAGATCGCCTTTCCAGAGAGCCCGGTCGACCTGCGAATCCCCGATCTCGTCCCAATTCATCGGCGAGAGGGAATACTGCAGACGACGGGCCTGCGTGGATGGCTGCAGGCCAACGTGTACGGGTCAGTGTTATCCTCTTTAGTAGGCAAACGGTACGTGATGTATCTGATGAACTATCTCAGCGAGCAGTCGCAAAACCTGTAGTGCAAGTTCATTGGTTGTTTAGCTTGGTTCTTAGCACCGTTGTTTATCCTGCATCACAGCGTAAAAAGGAGACCAAAACCGCCAAAATGAGGCATTCGAACAAGCATGCCTTTAGTAGCGGACAAGGTCATTCAGATGCGAAGAGAGCAGACTCTGTATGCCTTTCTTATAAGGATCAACTCGTGACAGCTCACTTTTTTATTAGGGGCAACACGCGAATGATGCATCTCAGCCCCTGGCCGTGCCAACGGGGGTCCATGTCATGGTGCGCGTTCCCTCTTTTAACTTAGGTTGTTAGCCTCACCACGGAATACTACAGCAGCAAGGAGCAGGTGACCCCACGGTCGCGATCGCGTTCAAGTTACCCGCATGGATGTTGTGCCGGAGCCGGGTCAGCGAAGATGGGACGCATCGTTGATTTATGAGTTTGAACATTTATTACGCCGTTCTTGGAGTTTGTGTCATCTCACGCTGGCATGTGTATGAGTTCTGGTACCCACATGTGTGGCTGAGTGTGCTCGGATAGCTACTCAACGTTGATCGCCCGACTGCTATCGTTGTCCACATGTGCACATGGGAAGTGCTAGTGAAGGCCTAGCCAGTTCACTGCTTATAAAGCAGAGGAAAGCTAGTCAGCTTTGGTCGTCGTCCATCATGCATCTCAATTCTAGCCTAAATTTCTAGGTTTTCCGTCCAACGCTGCAGCTTCGCTTATCCGGGTTCAATTTCGGGTTGGACAATGTTTCCTGTAAGTTGCATGATCACTAACGTGCATCACCGTAATCATGACAGCCACTAAGTTTTTACTTCTTTCAGCAATGGTAATGCCCCGTAGATTCCCCTGGAAGCTGTTTAATATTGACTCCATCCGGCTCATGGTCTCTAAATTGGTCGCCATGTCCGAGCTTCCCGGTCTTTTGTCGCTGATTATCTGGCCCGGAATATCTACCACACATGCCCGACTTTGCAGGGCACTACAGTCTTCGGACATCAAACCCATCTTTTCATTACAGTCACAGCTTCAAGTTTCCTCGCCATGGAGCACACTCTTTCCTTATCTATCGTTCAGTCCGTCATTGGCCATCCTGGCAAATCCTCATGGCACTGCCAGTACCTTGCTCTTGATACTCTCCAATACTATGCACAACCAAGCAGCTGTCGTTGGGAAATCGTGGGTATGTCCTCTAGTTGATTGCGAAAAAAACGGGGTTTCTCAAGCGCATCTAAATTCCGACCTAACGGAGGAGAAAATTACGACGTCCGTTCCACCGGTAATTCCAGATGAGATGTTCGATTATCCGATGGGAACAGCTTTGGGCCAAACTTTAACAGTACTGGTGGTGGGTGGTGGATTGCCCCATATTTTCCCTCCGAACCATCGAGAGAGGTGACTAATTCGGCTAGGTATATGATTGGGCAGAGCTCGTCGTACATCAAGATCTAGTTCTGGGGGGGAGGAGAGTTTCACCACTTTGGATCTGTCCCCGGTGAAGTCCAGTATCTGGGAGGCACTATCAATCAGATCACTGGGTAATCGGTCCATGTGTATACTTAGAGGAAATTACTGATGCAATAATTAGGGCAACCCCTCGGCCTACTTCTACGACACAAATTGTGACTTCCCATCTCATTTCGGACCCGTGAACATTATCGTCAATCTGGCCTTCTGTACGTGAAATGACAGTTGTCACGCCTAATGCACTGGCGGGGTGTTGAGACGTGGAACGTATGATCTTCACGGCGCGTCGAGACTCGAGAAAGCGATGTCTTTGGACTTGTGTACACATTTTAACTTTGATGAACAAGTAAGCACCCGAAACACTGCCGGCCGCATACTATCATTTCGGGTTTGCGCCATTGCAGCAGAGAGACCCTTTCTGGGGGGACCCCGGATAAGCATCCGTGTTCGACGCACGGACGACCCGATGCCAACGGCGCTGCTTTGTCAAGTGTTTCGATCCCGTTCGAGGAGATTGGGTGTTTGATCAACTTGACTTTTGGTCTCGGGGCCTGCAAATTCCATATTATGCAAGGTACTTACGTCAAAGCACTTCGGACTCGGTCGCTTCGCCATTGTAGGATACTTACCTTACCTCCATTCAAAAGACATGCGTCGTGCTTGCCCTCAAGTCTAACAGCATCTTGAGGCTGCAAGGCTAATAGGTTACTACACAGGTGTCACGGTAACAAGTGGTGGATAAGATAGGCCGTTACTCACTCATAGAGTCGCCAATCACAACATTGACGGTACGTATAATATATTACATTGACCACCGTCTGATCCCGCAGTCGGCTACAAGTAAATAGGCCGCAGGTGAACCCCTTACGCCCGAGAACCTCAAGGCGCAGCAACCGCGCAATTCCAAATTATCGAGGTGACTTATTGTTTACTTAAATAAACTTGGAGCGTAGCGAGCACATGCTTCTTGCCGGGCGATGGTGAACATCTCCGAGTTTTCAAATCGCGTCGTGACGCGTGATACATTGATGGCTGGTCGTGAACAGGATATTGTCGACGCTGCTCGAGAAACGCTAAACATGTTTTTTGGCAACGGGTGTAATCAAGGGCTGCGACATGCCTGCGCTGTGTGTGCCTGGGGGCGTGTAGTACATACTTACATGCCGTACGGCATGATCATGCGACCAGGCCCATCTTCAGGCTCAAGTTTCTGAAGGCTGAGCTGAGTTGGATGTACTGGGGTACGTATACGTATGCGAAATCATCGGGGTGGATATCTGGCGGATGCAGCGACACACGAGAGTCTAGGTCGACTCTAGATTCTCATATGTCGCTGGTACTGTACAACGTGACAACTCGACACTGCTTGTGACCAGCTGAAAGGCGCAGCTAACAAGCCCGTCGCCAAGTTGAATGAGGCAGCAATATTAACGCCATCAACTCCAAAATCGGCTCGCCCATATTGAAGTAATCTTGCAATTTCTCAGCCAAAGAACACGGGACCCTGGCAGCAATTCATAATGATACGGAGAAAATAAGATTTGGTACATATCTCATTTCAGGTCGTCATACATACAACATGTCAGGGTTCCGAATGGAGACGAATTCATGTAAACAGAGAGCACTAATTGTTGAGTAAGTCTGATACTCGGCAACACTCAAGCATACCCATCCTTTCCGGCAACAACACCATAGGCACCGCCTCCCTTTCCAAACATCTTGCGCAGATCGTTCGCGAGCTCGTTTGGTTTTTCATGCGCCGGGAAGTGTCCTCCGGTGTCATGCTCGAATTCAGCTACGATCCGATTGCCTCGCCGAATCCAACTGCCAACAAAAAGGAGTATATTAGGGTGGCTTAATGGAGTCAAAAGAAGGCACCGGGAGACTTACGCCTTTGGGAGAACAACCACATCCCTGGGAAAGAGCGAAAAACCCATGGGAATCTTCGGATACTGGAACGGCGCTGAATAAGTCGCTTGGCCTTTGAGAAACTCGAAGTAAATCCTCAGGGAGGCAGTTGGGCCAGGACGGGAGAACCAGTAGATGGATATCCAAGTGAGAACTGGGACGAGTCAGTACGGCTGAGCTGTAGGATTTGTAATACGTAGCTCACTCTCATCGTCTTCCCAAGGATAATTGTCAGTCCAGGCGTGCAGTTTTTCGTAGATCCAAGCAAGCAATCCGACGGGACTGTCTGCCAACGAATAACCAAGAGTCTGAGGTTGGGTGCAGTGTTCTACAAGGTAACCGCTGCCATGGTCTTTGTACCATTTTACACGTGCCAGGCCCTCTTTCTCTTTCGCAGTCCAAGGCGTGACTAAGAATGCGAGGAACGAGAATGGTTCCTTTAAAGGAGACGGGGGTGGACCGCTGAAATATCACATGGGTGTCATTGTTAATAGACGATGCATAGACCTCACATTGGCATGTTTGTGTGCCAGGCTTTGTGATGTTTTCCACCATATTCCGTAGCCATGTGGCGCGTAATCTGAAATAGTTGAATAATCTGCAACATACAATGTCATCATTCGAACGTACAAAGTGGCCCCAATCCCCGCCCTGGGTGACTACAAAAACACGATCAGCCTACTGTTGGAAGAACCTTAATGACGTAAACTCACCATACTCGTCGTACCCCAATGATAGCATCAACTTATGTGCAACCTATTCGTAGAAATGAGCAATTGAACGCACAATGTATAGAAGAGAACGTACCTCGGCGTACTGTTCGATTGCAAAGCCTTGCTTTCGAGGAGCCTCAGAAAACCCATACCCAGGTAAACTGAGGGCCACTACATGGAAGCTGGGATGGTCGGGGGATGAAGTAGTCAACAGAGGCAGTAACTTGCGGGCCTCGTAGAAGGTTCCAGGCCCTAGGCGCTCTATTAAGAGTCTTGAAACACGAGCCAGTGATAAACCATACATACATCCATGGCAATAGAGCAAGGGAATTGCGTTCGTTGTGATGCTCTTCTTGTGCACGTAGTGAATGTTGAGCGTTCCAAAATTGTCAATGTCAATGTCTCGCGTGAACATGGGTAGCTCGTCGTTAAGTTCCTTTTCGTGCTTGCGCCAGTCGTACCCGTTCTTCCATCGTTCCACTAGTCTCTGAATATCTGCGAGAGGTACACCGTATTTCCAGGTCGCATCCTCGAGCTCATCGGGGAACGTAGAGAGTTCGAGTTTTCTGCGGAGCAGATCGAGCTTACCGTCAGAAACGGAGATTGTGAATGGCGCCTCGGTCATTGTGATCGTGAAGTAAAAAAAGTTAGGCAACTCACGTCAGCTGTCACCGATTATATGCCGTATCTCTGGATCTCGTAGGAGAATCCCACGAGTAGTACCGGTTTTCTCCGGGACGCGTACCGAGTGTGGTAACCTCAGGAGGTTCAACCGAGAGCTTGGTTACATATTCGTTTCGACGTCGCCATTCGGGTTGGATAACGATTGCGCGGGGGGGGGAAGGTTTGGCTGCTCACCGGCACCATTGAGCTGTCGCCAGCGCATCGCGCTCGCGCCTGATATACACCCCGGAGAGACCCGTATATCGTGTCCGCATGTTCAACGAGCTTCCGCACAAAGCGGCGAAATTGTCGCAAACCCATCAACTGTGGGGAAGAGTATCCATATCGGGAAGTGATGACGTATGAAGGCCCCGTCGGGTTTTTGCGCACGGGAATGATTTTAGTGTGGTGATCTCGCGCTTTGTTGCGAGCACAATGTGACCATATGTGGTGCATGCAGGTAAGCATTTGTAGTACAGTGAGTATGATGAAGGCGCAGTGTGACTGGATGCAGAGAGTTATCGACAGAACTTAGAAGGGATAATCTTATCAGCACTTGTTCGGGTGATACCCCCGCAAGTACCACAGTCGTGCCCCCCAGGCACCGCAGATGGGCGGTTGACGCGAGGTCGGTGCTAGGACAAAGCGATAAGCTGAGGAGGTATCTTAAACTTTCTGCAGCAGGTCAATGGAGCTGAAACGTGGACGAGCAGACACGGATCGCTCGTCGGGTGTGGTTTGCAAAAAAGGTACCAGCATCAACAGAAGCAAGAGAAGGCTGTTTTCGTCATTCAAGATGAGGGTCAGATCGCATGATGGAGCAAGCAGGAGAGGAGGCACTGCACTAGAGGCCTTGAGGCGCGGATGTCTGTTCTGGCGCGTATGGGAAATAGTGCGTTGAGACGCATGGAAGCACCCGCCTGCTTCGGCGGAGAGTGAGGCGAGTAATGCGCACTTCATCTCATGAAATGCGACAAGTGCCAGGATCCAGATGCCAGCTTGTACCGTATTTAATTGGGTGACACGAAAGATGTCCTAATTCAGCGATCACCAGTGCCTTTTGATCTCGATCTGACCACGTGGGGATGTAGATCTCGATCGTGAGATGTGAATCTAATTGAAATGAACCTGATTTTGCTCGCAACCTTTCCTTTTACTCACACTTTTAGTTCCTCTTCTTTCCACTCTCATCTTCGAACGTCTCCTCCTCGCCATCCTCTTACTTTTTTCTTTTTCTTTTTCTTTTTCTTTTTCTGTCTGCAACTGCTCAGCTCTCTCGAAGATGAATGTCTCTGATCTCCTCCAGGACTCTCCCTCTCAGCACCGCAGACGGCCACCTGTGGTACAACACGAGTCCCCGCCGCCGACCCAATCAACACCAGCATCTCTCCCCTCCGCCTCTGTTTCTCCCCAATCTCAGCACCAGTCACAACACCAGCACCCACACCCACACCCTTCACAGCCTCCGCCCGTTCCGCAAGCCCCGTATCCCCCTCAGCCCAGCACATACTACACATCCCACCCCTCCTTTCGGCCGGACCCTCCCCCGATGCACCGCATCACCCCGCGTCCACCTTCACAGATCCAGCCATCCCCCATCGATCCAACCCCCGCCATGGCTAGCTTGCAACATCCAACACCCTCCGCGCCCCCACCTCACGTGCACCCTCACACTTCCTGGGGTCCTCCCCCGGCACCGCGTCAGGGGTCCTCCCCTCTCGCAGTGTCCAATTTGGGGCCAGGCCAAGCGTCACACCATCCCCGCCCGTCTCACCACCAGCAACCTCCTGCTCAAATCAAACCGGCTATGCCCGGCTCAGGTATGCTTCCCTCCCACCCCCCTCTGGATAGGCGCTGATCATATCTCTTATCTTGCCCGTCCCCCTTTGCTTCGGCGTTTCCGCGTCTTTTTTTTTCTCATGCGGTAATCCGCCACTTAGACCGCAGTCCTATAGTGCAGCGTGGACATGCAAGCGGTAGTTCAACACCTTCAAACATCGGTGCGTCCCCTCGATCACGCCTTTTCATTCCTTAGTCACACTTTTCATTCTGCCCTGTATCGCGTTCTTGCTTCCCGCTACAGCCGCCCACTCCCCTCCTTCAAAGTCATTGTTGACGACTGCTGCCGGCGTCCTTATCCTCGATAAGCGCACCGCCGATGAGCAAATGGCTAGACCTGCTGTACAGGCACAAGTTCAAGCGCATGGTCCATCTTCTGCCCATCCCAACACCAGCCCTGGTGCGGGTTTCAAATCCGGGAGGGGAGACAAGGAATGGGAACGTCAACAAGAGGATATGGACTTCATCCGTCATGCAGCCAGGGAACGTGTCGTAGGTGGCCCTTTCGACAGAGAACGAGAGAGGGAAAGGGCCCTTCCGTCTCCGCGTGAACGTTCACTTGCATCTCCCCATGAACGGCCCCTCACGTCTCCCCATGATCGCCCGATCCCTTCCCCCCACGAGCGCGACCGCCCTCCACACCACATGCACAGAATGTCTCCGCTCG
>JBBPQP010000922.1:0-15361 GCA_038092555.1 Boletus subgraveolens
ATAGATTTGAAAAAGCTGTCACCCAGCAACCTGTCCCAGAATGGAAAGACCTTCCTAATTAGGAAATGGCAAACACAAGCATAAATAATCCAGTGTGAGAAAATTAATTTTTGTCCACCTCAACTTTGAACCACCATCATCTCACTGCATCACCCCACCATTCCCTCTGATCACCACCATGCCCAGATCTTGCAAGGAGTGTGGCCTTGAGTTTGACAACAAGATCATGCATGACAAGCACTGGAAGAAGTGTGTCAAGACAGTGACATTTGTTGCTTACAATGGACAGGAGATCACCATCACAAGACATGAGAATGGCACTTTTCTGTGCTATTGCTCACACAACAAGTGTCCCAAGAGTCAAGGGTTTGCCACCATTGATGCCTTGCAGAAGCATATGAAGAACCTCAAGACCAACTGGCTGGATGCAGAGCAGAAGAAGGTGGGTGGTTTGTTCATCAGTTCAACATTCCATTCCATTTATGGCAATAATATTATGTAAGCAATCTATCCACCAACCTACCACAGCAGACAGCATGAATGCTTCTGCATTAACAATCACCACTGCTCCCAATGCCATCCAGGTAGGCAAGCATAATCTAGCGCTCGTTTATGCTGTTCACTCCCCCTTGACAGCAGGCCATGAAATCCCCCTCACCCATGGCAGTGGACGATGCTATCATGAGATCACCAGGCATGGATTTCGATCAGGTATGTGTACAGTCCTCGTAGAGCACATTCTAGCGCAAGTTTATGCCATCGACAGATGGCCAGTCCAGGGTTTGCAAATGAGATGGACATCACATCATCGCCTCATCCACTGGAGCCTACCTCTCCCATGAGCATTGAAAGGCCCTCTTTGATGGTCAGTAAACTCGAGTCTCTTTTGCTATCATGATTGAACAGCATGACAGTTGCTCGCCAACACAGTCATGCAAGAAGAGTCCACATCAGGTGCCAATGTGGACAGTCCAACCTCGACAGTAGAAGAAAACAACCTTTCGGATCCTCATTTCATCCAACACCCATACTTGAGTGCTTTGAACCTTGTAGTCAACACAGAGTTTCGCTTTCTGGTCTGTCAGCTTTGCAAGGAGGCCATAGTCACTTCCACGACGCAAAGCCACATTGTCAACAAACATCCAGAGCTCTCATCTGCATTCATCTCGGACAAGTTTCAAGCAATAGCCATGGAACTACAGCTAGCACCCACTATTCCCACCAAGATCACCGGACCGAGATCCATGGTACACGGTTTGGCCATATGTGATGCCCTTGCATGCCAACACTGCCCAGCAGTCATGACAAAATACAAGAAGATAAGGGAGCATCATACACAACGTCATCAAGATCAACCAGTTCCCAAATCCTGGCGATCTTGCAAAGCACAAAGAATGAAGGCAGAAGGTGCTGGCAGTCAGCGCACCTTTTGGGAGATCACAGTTATGCCAGCGGTGGGACCTGATGCAATCATAGAACAGCTGATAAACGACTTGAACAAGGAGCTTGAAAATGTCCAGGCGCCCATTGACGATCGGCTTGTCAGTCCTTGGCTGCAAACCACACGCTGGCATGAATATGTGGCAGACAAAGGCTTATCCATAGATCACTTACGTCGCTCGATCATGCTGCCACAACCCGACGAGATCTATTACAAGAATTTACATGGCATCATAGAATGCTATTTTCAACAGGCTTGGGTTAGGGGGGAGCTCACGCCGAGCGAAGCGAGGTGTGAGCGGATAGGTAGCTTGGTAGCTGAGGTTCGTTCCTAGGTTACTAGGTGGGTGGAGTTCCACCACCGCACCTCCCTAGTTTCGACCGAAGTCTCATCAGACCTTTCTGGAACGATTACATCAATAGGGCGCAACCCACCTGTCTTATATAGGTTGGGGTCGCGAGCACGGACCATCATTAGTAACGTGAGTGCGCTGGGAAGAAAATCACCTTTATGGGAATATTTCCCACCGTTGCCAGGGGCAGTGATTGATCGGGCTCCCACGGATGACAACCTGTGAGAGAATAAGCGGAGATTAACTCCGGGTACCTTTTACCCGAATAGCCGTTAGCCGAAGTTCGGCCCGATCACGTGATCGTCGGCATCTTCCGAGACCTGGTCTAGATTGCTTACGTAATGTCACCCCCCTGCCGGGGGTGGGCCCCCTTGCCGGGGGACGCTACGGGTTAACCTGTTAGGGTTAGTGTTAACCTGTTAGGGTTAGGCTGCCCGTGGACATTAGTGTGACAATCAGGCTATTGCACCAGAGAGCTCACGTTAGGTTTAGGGTTAGAGAGCTATTCGGCGTAACTTGATGTAGCCTAGTAGCCTGTGACAGACTCTCAGCAGACGAGCTGACTGATTCGAATCAGACATCGATTTCTCGATGTGAGTTCCACTCTAAACCAATATAATGGTGGTCTTATCGCCAAGACAGCACCATTTGGGTATAATGGACCTGAGGGTACTTTAACACGAAGGCAGTGTGCTTTACACGAGCTTTACGGGGGGTACGTTCTCACTTAGCCGGGGGACCAACGCCCCGCCAGGACCACGGTGTATTGCACACCAGTGGCTCTCTGCCCGCAAGCAGAAGGAGATACGGGCCCTGCAAGGAGGGAGCACTGCGCCTTTTGTAACGGTGCATTTCGCCAATACCTCGGATTTCTTTCACCGAAGGCCTACTCGAGAGAAGACCCCAGCGATGTCCTCGTTGGCATCGTCCACCCAAATGGGGGACGCGGATCTCCGCTGCCCAGGATACTCGTCGTCTTCCAAGTCAATCAGTTTACCTGATTGAAGACGGCGGAACCTTGCTGGGGCAACGGGTACAGACGGAAGGGCCGACCCGCCGCTAGGCTGGTCTAGTGGATGGATGGCGTCCACTTCACCCGTTTCCTTATCCGCGTGCTGTTCCAACACGATCTTTTTCCAAAGACTAACAATATCGTATAGCTGGGTTGTGCGTTTGCGCGACACCAGTACACGAGAGTCAAGGATATCCGTACACCTGAGATCGGGGACCTCCACCGGGGAGCGGTCTGTCCTCAAAGTACTTACGTACCGCCTACTGGACGTCACCTGATGGTCATAATCCACGGGCTCAGGGGGGAATTCAATAGAGAATTCCATACGCTCAGCTCGCTCGAGCCAAGATCGCATATATCCAAGGATCGTGTCGCCTAAAAACTTGGCGTTGAACTTTTCCCAGGCCGTGTTGAATTCGGACTTAAGGACAAGGACGGGAGTCTCCCTCTCTTCCTTGATAACAAGGCGGTTATCCCACCGTTCCTTGAGTTTATCCTTTTTCCACTTTTTCAACAGCGCCTCTGGATAACCACGTTTCCAATATACATTGGTAAGCCAGTTAAGGCTATCTAAGTAGATCGTAAAGTCCGAACTTAGTGTGGCGAGGCGACTCATTTCACCCCAGTACGTTCCGCGTTTAACGTCAAGGGGGTGGGCTGAGATCCATGGGATTCGTTCGTGGTGGGATTTCATCTTTCTGTATGGACGATGATTCAGTCTGTTTCGCTCATCGATCCAGAGAAGCATGTCCAAGAAAGGTTGGGCGGTGCCAACTTCCCACGTGATGACGCAGTCATCGATATTCACTCGACTTTTCATAATGGCCAGCGCCTCCTGCGGGGAGGACGCGTATACAAGACCAAGACAGTCGTCGATGTACCTTCCGTAGAAGGCAATGCGGGGGTCATTAAGAACTCCGTCACGCTTTTCGCAGTACCACCCGTAAAGATTCGCGAGATCGGGGGAATCAGCGACGCCCATTGCTAGGCCGTTAAGTTGCCGGTAGATCTTACCGTCAAACTGCGTCAACAGCTCAGTGTTACCGAGCTCGAGGAGATCAGTGAATAAATTCAGGAATTCCTCGATACTTAGACCCATCCAGTCTCTATTACTGTCACCCTCCACACGGTGAACCCATTCCGAGTGCATTTGGGCAACTTGTTCAAGGCACTTGGCCAGGGGGATGTTCGGGTAATAGGCTACAACATCACCAGTTACGATGTAGTAGCGGGCTAGGTTATGAGACTGTTTTGACCATCCCTAGGGAAGATTTAAACCCTAGACCGAGCGATATAATTTCCTTTTTAGGATGCTAGGGTTTCCAATAAGGAAACCCCCTATTACCTTTTAAATTTCATTTTAATGCTATCTACTCGGCTGGGTGATAAAGGGATAATCATATTGTGTGATGTAATGAATTATAGTACATAGTGATGTGGAATGGGCGTCCTGGACTCCCCTGGTGTGTGCAGCTCAATTGTGCATAGTATAATGTGCACACATCACGTGATGGGTTACATTGCATGCTGCACGGGCGTCCAGGACTCCCGTGGTGTGATGGCTGCCTGCAACATGATGCTGCTCACACTGCTCACAACGCGGGCGTCCTGGACGCCCGTATAGCAAGCTCTGACACACTGTGGATAGTAAAGGCAATTAAATATAGTGTAAAATGCAGTGTATTCTGCTAGGGAATTTCAATGCAAATTGTAATGAATATCTAGGATAAGGTAGTGCATTTGAGTGGTTGTGTGGTGAACATTCAGTGCAAAAATACACTGATCCAGGATTTACCGCCTCTGAATTTCATTGTATTTTTGCATTGAATTTTAGTGATGAACAGTGCAAAATTATCATATTATAGAGTCAGATTGTGACAAGGATAGGGAATTGAACACACAACTTCAGTCAAATATCAAAGGTACAGGAGAGAGGTTATCCCTTAGACTAGATTGCCTCGACAAATAAAGGTATATAGCTACATAATTAACATTTGATTTGAAAAATTTGCCTAAGTTCCATAATGGGTCTGCAGGCGTAGGAATGGGTGACTGAGTGCGAAGTGGCCACTGTGGACACTGCGAAATTGAGCGGTTCACTGAAACTCATTGTATATCGACTTGCTGAAATTGAATATTCAATGGCCGGGGGAGGATTCAGTGAATCAATGAAATTAATTACACCAATATTCGGTGGGTTTTCCACTGAATTTTCATCAACCATTGTATAATGCCTTGAAAAGAACTGTGTTTACTATTCACAGTGGATATTATCATTACACGCAGGAAAACAGAAATGGTTGTGGCAAAAGCTCCACGGCTAACGAGCCCACAGATTGTATTGACAAAATGTTGACACTTCAAACATTGTTCTGTTCGGACGTTATTGTTTCATCTCGCATTACATATGTAAACTGGATCCTTAATGTGACTCGTGGTGATGCCATGTATAATTGTATGTGTAGTGTGACATTTGATCAGTAACAGGTGTGCGAGGTGGGCGTCCAAGACGCCCACTCGAAACATTGTTCTGTTCGGACGTTATTGTTTCATCTCGCATTACATATGTAAACTGGATCCTTAATGTGACTCGTGGTGATGCCGTGTATAATTGTATGTGTAGCGTGACATTTGATCAGTAACAGGTGTGCGAGGCGGGCGTCCAAGACGCCCACTCGAGCAAGGTGTGTGGCTTTCTATTTACAGCTACATTAATGTGTAATTTATTATGTTACAGACGATTTGGGTGCGCGTGTGAGGCGGGCGTCTTGGACGCCCGGACCGCGGCAAGTCAAGTCGCTTTCCAAATATAGCGATGTGCGATCCGAATTAGTTAGGTCAGGTACAGCCATGTCGTTACATTACCTGAGATCTGGACAGGTGGGCAAAGGGGCGTCCAGGAAGCCCGTGTCCAGGTGAGTGTTTTGACACATTTATTTATAATAACCTTTTGATCCACACACGTGTACAAGGCAGGCATCTTCGACGCCCGAATAAATATATCCACAACGCTGCTGGTAAGTCGTCTCTTGATTTTTTCACATCTAACATCATCTAACGACAGGAATTGTACTACTTTGATGCCAACCCTCTCCCTCAGTGCCGCACTTCTGGTGTTAGGCAATACGGAAGGCCTCCCATGGAACTCCCCTACCTGGCAAGGGCTAACGAAAATCGTAGGGATCCCTTGGGAGACTCCGGATGACGCTGAACCCGGTGCACTCTCCCCCAACTACACCTCGTGGACGGTCGCTGTCGCGCAAACTGTCAAAGCTTACGCGCGATCTCTTTGGTCGAAATCACCATCGGCGCAGATTCAGTACTCGGCGCGCACGTACACGGACAATGATGCCGCCGGTCGAGAAGCTTGGAACACTTTCGTCCAACACGGTATGAGATCATGGAAGATCAATTCCATCGTAGACAACATATTCAAAGAATGTAAACTTTCAGCGTACGAAGCAATGGCTCGGGCGAAATCGAAAGTGGTGAGTTTATTTCGAATGATCAACGACTATATAGCTAACTATTGATAGCTTCCTACGCTCGAGACCGCTCAGGTGTTCGGCACGGTTCGGACTCCGTTAGCTTCGACACTATTCGGCGACGATGCATTCGTGGAGGACGGGCTATTCCTAGTCGGGGCGATCAAGGATTTTTGCGACGCGTTGATCGTCCATACGTGGAATCGGTATCGGAAAGGACTCACTCGCGAAGGAAAGACGATCAGCAAAAACCGTACAGCATTAGATGCGGCCTGGACAGGTGAGCTAATTTGAATTAATTGATCTATGTGTCTACCGCATCTAATTTGTCGTAGAAATCAACGATCAAGGATCGAAACTGCCGATCAAAACGCTGAAGTTGTATCTCGAGCGTGTACGCAAGCAGCTCACGCTGCTTCAGCGGTATGAAGACAAGGAGACCATCGAGGAGGTGGAAAATATGCAGAAAAGGTTGAAAGCCTTACTAGCAGAAGCCCAGAACGACGAGTCGAGGGTCGAGCTTCGAAACAGTGAGTTCTCGTTATTCTGTCGGCGATATACTGATACAGAGGGGTCTATTTACATATAGCCCTTCCGAAGATCTTGCGTGACGCGCTCAAAAAACTCGCATCTGCACAAGAAGTTCGCGACATCGAACACCTCCTGAATGCTGCCCTCGAAAACGTCAACACAGATGAGAATTCCGCTCCCGTCGACTTCCCGGAAGGTCCCACGCTCAACATGGATTGGAAAGAAGGTGTTGAAGATCTCGCGAATCTCACCGGAGACGAACTCTGGACCGCATTGGGCTTCGAGAAGGAGAAAACTCTGCCATTCTTTCAAGAGTTCACCGACCCCGATGCGGCGATCAACCCATGGTCCGAAGAAGGCGAGAAGTGGTTGGGCGATGCTAACAGTGCGCGCGAGCCTCTGCGTCCCCGATGGCATCAACTCGTCGGGATTTTTCGCATGCTTCAGCGCGCATTCGACGGGATGCCAGTATTGCTCATGGACGGCGTTGGTATCGGTAAAACATTTCAAGTGATCGGGTTTCTCGCTTGTCTCGCATACTACCATCGCTTTTACGCCAAGAATTCCAAGTTTCCTGGATACTTCGGTGTGTCTTTCCTTTCTCTTAATATCTATATTACTTACCATACACCTTGAAGCGGGAAAAAAATGGCAAGGGAAGGATGGTAATATCCCCAGTCAACCTTTTATTATCTCGTGCCCTGTTAACCTCCACTCCCAATGGACCCGCGAGCTCGAACGTTTCCTGAAGCGACATTCTTTCGACATCCTTCCGTATACCGGCAAGCTCGCGACGCGGGGAGACTGGTGGGACAAAATTCTGACGCAAAGTCTGCACCAGCCTCACCATCGGATCATATTGGCAACTGAAAGTGTAAGTCTTCGTCCTTACTTCGAGTATTCTAATTCAGAGTTGTGTTACCAGGCCATTCAAGACGATGCGAGTGTGATATTCGTCGACTTCGTTCGCGATGTCGAGGGCAACCTCAGAAAGTCAGCGGCGTACGCATCCCGAGCGAAGAAAACGATCTATGGGCGTGATTATCTTGGACTCATCATCGACGAAGCTCACGTCGCGCGGAAATTCAACAAAATCCATTCAGCTTACTACACGTTGCGCAAACAATCGCTGTGTCTCGTTGCGATGACGGCGACTCCAGTCATGACCAAGCTTCAGGTGAGTAGTCATGGATTGTATGTAGTACGGTCTAATTACTGATTTGAACATAGGACTTATGGATTATGGGTTCGATGTTGGGTATCCCGGCGTTTGGTTCCCAATCTCGGTTCAAGGAAATGACGACCGAATTTAATCGCGCGCAAGCAAAAGATCGCAAAGTCGAGCGAGAGTCTGACACAGCCGGTGACCGACTACGCGCACTACTTGCTGGTGAAGACGTCGAACAAGTAGCTTCTAATTCTGCGCTCGCACCGAAAATGCGACAGTGGGTGCCATGGATCCGGGAAGCCTTCCATCAATACGTCGTTCGGCGCACACTGGACTCGGTCGATCACGCCGGTAACAAAATCTTCGGTTTACCTCCGTACCAGGATCAAGTACTCTTGCTCGAACTTCGCGATTGGGAAAAGAAACGTCTAACCGTGATTACGGACGAGATCATCGATCAAGGCCCGCTCACGACGCTCGCCGGGGCAGGCAAAGTGAGTTTTATTCGTGCTGCTGTTCGTTCATCCAAGTGCGGGCGTCTCGGACGCCCGTTCCCGCGTGACTATTGATTACTCATGTGATATCACATCTGTGCGCGAGTTGGGCGTCGCGGACGCCCAATCCACACATCACTGGTGATCAGCCATGGGTCACGTGGTTTTTATCCTGTCTACTACACGGGCGTCGCGGACGCCCCCAGCACTTCGAGCATCATTCTAATTGATTTGATTTTATAGAACTTTTATATTGAGTTTCGACGTGGGTTACTACACCCTCATATGAATCCGCGCGGGTCAGAGGATGCTTGGGTAACACCGACGTCGCTGGAAGACTGGAAGACCAAGCGTGCTTCGACTAAACTCGACCTCCTCGCACAAATTGTCGCTCACCATCTCGCGCAGGATGATGCTCCCCCCCTCAAGATCAATATCGATGGTCAAACCCTCGAGTGTCCGACTGTCGAAGTAGTCGATCCCAATGCAAAGCAGCTGGAGCCCGACCGAGTCATCATATTCTCCCTATTTCCAAGCTCGAACGCAGGCATCAAAGAAGTATATCATAGTCATTGCTCGGTTTTGTTTCTACTAATGCTACCTCTCTTAGGTCTTACACTTGTACGGGATCAAAGCGCTCGAGCTCAACGGACGAACACCGCTAAACAAACGCAAGTTGGTCTTGGAGGAATTCCGGGCGTCCACCCGTGAAGCAGGGTCAAGAGTCCTGATCCTCTCGATGGTCGGTACGGTAGGTTTGAACCTGGCATGCGCGAACGTGATGATCATCGCCGTGAGTGCTTCTTTACATTTCTTTACATCGAATCTCGTGTATTGACTCTGTACAGGATACGTTATGGTCCGCCCTCGACGATGAACAATTGCGAGGCCGTATCTACCGCTACCCTCAACAGAAAACCGTTCAATTCTACCGACTCGTCGCTCGCGGCACTCCGGACGTGTTCCTCAATAACATCGCCTTCGACAAGGGAATGCTCCACCAAGCATTCGTTGGGATCGATAGTCACTCGCGTAAGTTTACATTAATCACACCGTATCATATCCATAAAGTAACTCTACTATCTTTAGTTCAACTGTTCACGGGGAACACCGACGACAGCGACCCAACCATAGTCATCGAGAGCGACGACGAGGAGGACCAGCTTATGGAAATCGACCCCCCATCCGAGCCCAAGGTACGCAACAAACGCGGCACGAAGAAGGCTCAGAATCAAGCTGCGCAGGCCCCCCTCTCCCCCACTCGTCCTGCAACGAAACGCGGTGCCACCCCCACGCCGACATCGCCAACTCGAACCACCCGCCCAAAGCCAAAGAGATTCAGAGCGAAAGAGGGAACAGGTAAGGGGAAGGAGAAGGAAAAGGAAAAGGAAACGGAACCAATTCCCCAGACCACCGTATCTGCTGCTGGCCCATCTGATTCTGCGAGTACGACGGTCACCCCTGCAGCACCCGCTATCACTGCTACTGCACGTACTACCACCATCGCTGCCCCCACTACCACCATTGTTGTCCCCGCTACCCCCACCTCTGCTCCCGCTGCTCCCCCTCCCGTTCCCACCACTCCTGTTGGAGCCACTCGCGCTGAACGTGATGTCGTCATGGCAAATCCCACCGGTGATCCAATCCTAGACGCAATGTTGACTGATCCGGATTACCAAAAGGACCCAGATGAACTGGAGGAGATGGCCGCTGCCATGCTCAACTTTGAAACTCCTCCCCACAGCACCACTCAGCCCGGACACTCGAGCCCATTACCATCACTCCCTCCTTCTCCTACCCCGACGTGTAATCCAATTTCCACTGGCGTTAAAACACGCTCAAACGCGATCGCTTCCTCTTCCTCGGTCGCACCCGAGACCATTAGTGGCGTCGCTTTGGTTCCCGGTGGAAAAGGTACGTTCAAACGCGGTGCTAGAACGGCTGGGGCTACAGGCAAAGCCAGTAAAAGCAGAGCCGGTAAGAAGCAGTGAGTTAAACCCAGCGTTGCGTATCTACTGTGTCTTGTTCGTTATCCCCTCATGTCATTCCTGCGTCATCGTGTACTCAAATATCATCCATTCATTCCTGTTTCTCGTACCATTTCCTACCACTCACTGTTCGAAGATTTGAAAACCATTGAATTCATTCGACCGACATAAGCACACAAAAACGGTACAAAAAAGTATGCAGGAACCCGATGCAAAGTAACGTCCGTCGCCAACAGTACTCCATGTCGCAGATCCCAATGCACAAACACCATGAGTTATAGATAGGGACTCACATATTCGGCAGTCGACCCGGGTTAACAGTGAGGGTGGCAGTTATACAAAAGTCCTCTTCAAGGCGATGGTTCTAGTCAAATGACGTGAACTACAATAGTGAGTTACCAAACGGCGGGCGAAGCGAAGGCGAACAACATCTTCATTTGAATAACAACACACCTGGCAATCAGCATGTCGACACTTTGTACAGACACATTGTCTTCCTGCTCACATAACGGGCGTCTTGGACGCCCGCCGCTGTGTGAGTGACTTTGGTCACGTGGGCATAAACAGTGCGCGCACACCGCGGGCGTCCGAGACGCCCACTACATGTATGAAAATATCAGTCACGTGAATAATCACCCACCGTCACACGGGCATCCAAGACGCCCAAAAGAGTACTCACCTAGTCCATTAACTTATTTTGTACTCATAGTTGTAGTAGCCACCGCACTATATTGTCCAACACTCTAACTTCTCAATCCAGTCAATACTTGACCCTGACCCTGTAATGACCCCGTAATTCATCCTTACCCTCCCGGCTTGTCTGCCAGGGTCAAATCGAACCCTGTCCGCCAACCCAACATATATATGTTCTTCTCATCTGATATATCTGTATTTTTCCTTCTCTTTTCCCCATCCCTCACACACACTGTCACTCCAAACACCATGGCTATGCGTTCTTATCCCGATGATCGCGAGCACAATCCAGTACAGTTGACACTCCGTGAATTCGTCAACGAAGGTATAACCTACTACAACGCTATCACAGACGGTGATCATTCCGACAAAATGAGATTCCTCAAGTTCATTCTCGCCGGTCGTCGTGGCTTGCACTTGGACGATCAACGCAACATCACTCTCAACGCTTGCCAGGGTCTGCCCGATATTCATCAACTCACCGCAACTCGTGACTTCGACTCTTTGATCGGAACAACAAAAACTCTCCCCTATAGCGTTCCCGTCACTATTTGGCCCACTCCCTCTTTCAGGGATTCATTGACTACAAGTAATCATGTCACTGCTATCGCCTTGGATAATCAAGTACGTCGACCTATTTCATTTTTCCTATCCGCCGCTTACATACCATTTAGGATAACCCACTCAACGTCCCCATGCACAAGATTCCCAATTTCCCTTTGGGAAAGGTCGCCAATCGATCCTGCATTCGTGTTTTCTTCCCTCGCATGTATCATCGCTTCGAATCTAACAAGATCCCTACACCTGACATCGAGCTCATCTACAATCGTTGTCTTCGCCCTCTCGTTCAACGTTTGATGCCAAACCAAGCTACCCATTGGCCTCCCACCTATCAAGTAGCCCTTCAAACCGCTCGCGATCATGCTGGTCGCCTCCACTTCGGCAGTCTCGACATCCCCGCTCATATTCTCCCAGAGTTCGCTACTTCATATCTCGAAACCATTCAACCCCTTCGACCCTACTTTCGCGAGGCCTACTTCGGGCACGAACTACGCGGCTGGAAAGCTGCAACCGTCCATAACCTTGCAAATCACGATCAACCCGACAATCATTACGAACGTGTCAATGCATTGGAGGATCTCACCCGAGTTCTCCACATGCCATCCATTCAACACAACCAATGGTTGGTTGACGTGGGTTTGGAGTTCGGACTTCCAGGCAAGATAGTCACTTGGCGTTCCACCGGTCATCACGCCTTGGTACATCATCTCTTGCCTGACGTTCCAAATCTCGAGCGAACCTTCGATCGCAGCAAAACTTGCTTCGTCGACAATCAAATGCATCTCAAGGACTTCGCTGGCTTCCGTTGGACACCCAGTCGAAACATCGAAACAATATCATACGTTCAAGCTTATACCACAGAGAAAGCCGTGTCTTACCAACTCCACGATGGCATCTTTCGCCCTCGCAAAGCCTTGGAATTATTGTCTAAACGAACATGCACTAAGCTCATCGACGACGTCGACCAGCAAAGTGGCATTCTTTTCACTTGCGCAGGTAACGACGAAGACCACCCCGAAATTCAACCACAAGAAGGCTGCGCTCGTCTCGAAGTCAGAGTCCCTCTGTCGCATGCAAACGACATCATAACAGATTTCCCTAACGATCTCGTTAATGAAACAATGGTTCAAATTCCGGCACACCATTGGTGGTATGTAACTCGTGCGATTTCATCAAAGTAAATAATATAGGGTCTTTATTTCAGGTACTTCAAGTGGCTTCGACTCGGTGCCGCCTTCATAGTCATCGAAAACCTTCATGCAAGCAGTCATCAAGATCGTATTTCCGAAAACTCACTTGCTCTCGGAGCAATCATCATTTGGATTCTCAATGGCATATATCGCACTCCAGTTCATCACGTTCTCGCTCTCGCTAAGGAGGCTTGTGCCGAAATCTTGCTTCATCAAGATGAAGACGATGATCTCGAAGATCCAGACGCAATCACTATCCCTCTAATGTACGAAGCAGGGGTCTATTTCATATGTGATGTTGTCGCAGATAATGTCACACGTGGCTATCGCATTCCATGGGCAAAGCAGTTCTCACCCCAATTGATTGCTCAAGCCTATGATCAAGGGACCATCAATCAAGTACGCCATCTCCTTGGTGCAGGAGAACTTAACACTGGTAGACGTCCCATCAACATAGAGCGTACTTCCAATCGAACTGCCAATCCCACCCTCGACGTACAGAATCTTCGCCCTCATGATCGTCCCTTACCTCAGATCGGTAATCGATTGGATGGGTTACCTGTTCCCAAGGTCCGACGTCCTCAAGGTCCCGACATCGATCACTTTAATCAACACGGTGGTGGCAATCGCCGCCTCGATATTGCAAACAATCCAGATCTCAATAATGAAGTTCCAGAAATTTCATTGAAGCAGCAAGTTCAAGAAATCTTGGAACAGTTGTACTACGACATCCTTCATGAATCTCCAAACAAGAGGAATCATCTAGAAGGTGCTTGGACAAATATCCCACGTGCTCTCCGGGAGCAACTAGCTGTTGAGGATCTATTCATGCATCTCGAGTTTCCATTTGTTGCAGTACAATACACATTCGCCACCGAAGCTCAGTGGAACAAGCACTTTGATCGCTTCTTTCCCCCAACCATTCCTGCACATGCTGGACAGAATTTCGGCAAATCACGCTACTATCACACCTATATCTCACTAGTTCGACTGCTCTCAACTCATCGTCTTGATCTCGTCCGGGCAGAGTTGCGAGTAAAGTTCAACTCCCTAGTTTGGATCCCACATACAGAGTCTGATCGCATGTGGTGTACCAGAAAAACTAATGCTCAAAGATGGTACTACCTTCCTACAAATGGTGACAAGAAGGGACCCAAGATTGCCATTCACCCCACAGCTATCAGGCGCCTCCGACTACAACCCACACTTCGTCTCGCTCCAAGAATAGAGGATTTCCAAGAGGAGGAGGAGGAGGGAGAGGAAGAGGGAGAGAGAGAGAGAGACGGAGATGGAAACGGAGAGGAGGAAGAAGCAGACCACTAAGAGAGCTCCATTAGATTATCCATCATTGTACATGAACAACTAGTTTAATAACAGTGTAGTAGATGATATCATGCAAATGGGAGTCCTGGACGCCCATGACTGCAGTGGTGCAACAGGAGTTGTATTGACTATCTCATGGGAGTCCTGGACGCCCGTGACTGCAGTGGTGCAATAGGTGTTGTACTGACTATCTCATGGGCATCCAGGAAGCCCAGAAGTGTGGCAATAAAGCAAGAGCTTACCTATCATGCTTGCAGGTGTAACACAGTGTGTAGCAAGTGTTGTGGATACTATGCCAACATGGGTCACAATACATTTTTCAAAATCTACATCATGCAAAAGTCTCATCCCAAAACATGGAACATTTCACCAATGGTAATCTTAGGTTATGCTACATTGTTGGGTAGATAGGGATGTGGGCAAGATGACAAGGTTACACACATACACCCTCCATCCTGGACAGTGGGGGCACACAGGATGATGCTGCTTATGTAAGCTTTACAATGACTCCTTATTTATGCAAATACATCAAGAAATGAGGGAGATATAAACAAAATAGAGATCAATTATATTGTACATGCTGTGTGACTACCACACACACTCTTCATCCTGGATGGCGAGGGCACAGAGGACAACACTGCTTATGTAAGCTTGAAAATGACCCCTTATTCATGTGATTCCATTGAGAAATGAGGAAGATATGAGCAAAATAGAAACATGCTACATAGCTACAGAATTATATATGTTTTTTTGCAACATAGTCTGGGTTAAAGCTGGGTTCAGGCTAGAAAGAGCCTCATTTTCACAGTTTTCAAGTTCAAATCCTCTAAAAGAGACAACTATTACCTACAAACTGGTCATAAATATAGTGTGCCATATACCACAAATCTGCCTAAGTATATTGAGTAGTTATGCAAACAAGATTGTGGATTGATGCTGGTTTGATAATAAAATATACATAGCAATTTTGGGTTTGAAAATGATGGCATGTGATTTGGGTTAGGGTTAGGGTTAGGGTTAGGGTTAGGGTTAGGGTTAGGGTTAGGGTTAGGGTTAGGGTTAGGGTTAGGGTTAGGGTTAGGGTTAGGGTTAGGGTTAGGGTTAGGGTTAGGGTTAGGGTTAG
>JBBPQP010000923.1:0-15356 GCA_038092555.1 Boletus subgraveolens
CATTCAATTCGCTAAGACGCACTCAATATTGGCTCCCGTCAGCATATCTCTTTGGTTTCTGCTCTTCCATAGGGATTTCGTTGGCCTCATCTGACCCCCTCTCGAGCCCCGGGTCAGCAAAGTGGAGTGTAGTTCCAATGTTCGTCAGTGTGCCTGACATCCCGAATCCGGTGTCAATGCCCTCGCCATGGACGCTTTGAGCATGTAGCTCCCTTATGCTAAGTATAAACCGGGAGTTCAGTGTGAAGGGAAGAATATTTGCGACACCACTCAGAATCAGGCTGAGTGTCTGGTCTATGGTTATGCTGAAGATTCCCTGGATGATCATTGCATGGAAAAAATTCCTGTTGGTTCAGGTATCAATTGGTTTCCACTGTATACAGGGCAATGAGAGATAGGGTGGAGACATACACGAGGAAGTAAAGGATACCTTGCTTGACAAGGAGTTTGATGTACTGATTGAACTGCCATCTTCCCGTTGTTTTATATAGTTGAAGTGATTGCTTGAAACCTTGAAAGAAGCCAATTATGCACATCACACCCTGTAGAACGACCACAGGGATGACGGAATACCTCCCCCAGTTCCACGAAGGATATTCCAATATGCAGACTGACGGATCAGGTGCCGGGGGGATAAATACTGTGGAACGAGAACCAGAAAAGCAGGGTATTCATATCTGTTTGCGCCACGTGGATCAAATAAAGCCAATGGACATACTTTTTGCATTCTCAGGTCTGCTGTATATAACAGCAGCTATGATGCTGACAACAACCTCTGCAATGTATATCACTAGAAGAATGCCGAGGACTTTCCTTGATCGATTACACAATGCATAGACTCGAAGGATCATTACCACTGCAACGAATACTATGAATTATCACTCGAACAAGTGCAATCATAGCTCACAATCAGCAACATTTGTGAAAATGACATAAGTCCAGGATCCGATATAATAAAGCATGTTACCTTGGAAGCTAGTCAAAACATGATCACACTAAGGAGTTTCTGGAAGGACTTACATCTATCCGATTGTCATAATTCACGATATCATTGAGAGAAGGCGGAACACATACATCTGAGCGAAGTATGGATGATATTGAATTTGTTGAGAATTGACAAGATATAATCGAGGAAGATCTCACCGCCAAAGGACCAGGTATAAAGGTGGTCCCCACTTATGTATTGTCACTCAGTCATAGGCAGACACAATGTAAAGAACTGGACTCACTGATTGAGGAACAGCTTCGTTATAGATCAAAGTCAACAGGAAATAAATATCACTCAAATGGTAGACATACATGAGTGATGCCACGCCACAATAACGGACCTAGATTACATGAATCACAAGCATATCCAAAGAGGCTGGAAACATACGAGAATGAACATGGTAGAGACCTGCGTCCATGGTCTCTTCTGTGATATTGTCAACGCTATATCACTGATCTTCAGGCACTCGCTTACCCAGATATAGTTTATCTAGTCCAAGATGTCAGCCGGGCAGTGTTCGCATGGAGTACGAGTAATAATTCAACATACCTCATTTGAAAAGGTGAGGACTGATTGTGTCGATGTTATTTCAGTATTAACAGACGCGAATTCATGACGCACCATAGTCATATGTAAACGCAGTGACCATCGCAACTGGGAGGGTCCGTGAGATCAATCAACCGCCGATCATGTCACACATACGAGATACATAGTTGTTCAACAGGAGGCTCTCTAGGTCAGTCGCTAGACTAGTAGACATGATCACGGGAGGCCGAACTTTGAAGTGGTGTGAACAGGTGGATGCGCGTCAAAGAAAGCGGCAGTCCGAGAATTGGCTGAGGGCGACGAAGGTACATAGTATAAAAGCGCAGGTTGCTTTTCGGCGAAATATTACGTCCGGCGCGGTATTGTCTGGTCGTAATGAGCGGTGAGCGCCGGTAGGGCCCTGCTAACGCAATTTGATGAATGGAAATGTACGATGGAAAGCTTGCGCCATCAGGTGTGTCAGGTTCACATGAAATTTGAACCTTGGTGACAGTATACCACCCACTAATGGGGAAATACTACCATGTGAACACACCGGGGGCTATCGCGCCATCGTCGGATAGATTGCAGCGCCGTCGAGATGACACCGCACATTGCTAAAAGTGCATGGTGCCTGGGCGTATGAGGATTACGTACGTCGCTGTTGTGACTATGTCTGCTCCCCCGTCGTTCATTTTCCTAGCTCTGACCTTGACGTTCTCTTGCAGAAATCCGCGCCTGCTTGTCAAGCCATCCGAGAATGTCGGAGTCACGAATCCCCTCGGACCAGAATGGGTACAAGGTGTGTCATTCTATAGCCATTGACAGCAGGCAGGTCGGTGCAATGTGCCACTTGCGAGCGCCCACTGTCCAGATGATTCAAGTTGAATGCGATCCTCGGTCCACCCTGGCTTCAAATGTTACATCTCCGAGTCGAACAACATTCATCTTACGATCTTCCTACTCGTCTGTATGTATGCATGGTTTTTTGGTGTGTCATTACAGCAGATCAGTCGACACTTTGACTAGCAGATGTTGTAACCAGTAGCTCAAACCTCAAGCTCCGAATCCGAGTCACTGCGTTTGAAAACCAGAAACTCGTCCGTCCCCGCCAACATCGGATTGCGCTCAACCTGCCTCTGGCAATTGTATATCCTCGGTTTCTCCCGACTCCTCAACAAGTCCAATGTCCGCATAACGATATCGCCACCAGTGCCCGTTGTCCCACCCACATTCCGGAACACCCTGATGGGACGACATGCTGGTTCAGCCCTGTATCAATTCCTTTGCCGTGATTGCCTCGGCTATCGCGCACATGCAGCTCCCGCATGCTCATGATGTGACCCAAGGGGGTTGGTTGCACAGAGAAATACAAAACAAAGTGGACAGAGTTATAACCCGCGATACTTTATGCTTATGCCTGCGGCACACACGAGGCCGACATTGGTGTAAAATAGGTTACTATTGGCAAAACGTACTACAGTAATCAGGTTTGTTTTTGCACAAAATAGAGGTTCTATTAGCCCAGGTTCCCCCTGTCTGTTTAAGGGGCAAAGGAGATTACATTCCACCCAATCATACAAAAACTTGGTCGCTGTCCAGAGAACCAGCATTCAATCATGTAACGAAGTGCAGCGTATCGATCATCATCTGATGGATGCCGCATCAGACCGTGTACGTTGTCTAGGGTCACGGTTGCAACGACAATGACTTGGCGAATTACACTGTGGACGGCATCACTGTTGTAATACATAATGGTTGATTGCGGTCAACATGGGAGGTGATGATCTATGTATTCAGAAATACATCTTACGTTGCCGCATCTAACCTTCGAGGGCCCTCGGATGGGCCCGAATTCCAACATCCCCTCAAACGAAGAGATACCTAGTATGATTATCCTCAATCCAATGTCAGTAAACCAGTTCAGTGCCAACACACAGAAAAATGCGCTCAGCCTATCGTGAGCACGATCGTCCAAGGAACGCTACCCGAGCACCGCCGATGGTAACGATAGGGCATACCCGGCATGCCAAGGGTGTTTCATGGTCGGAGTGCGACTTGAAAATGTCAATCTGAGATTTGCAGGGAAGTTCTCGGGATTCACCTTATTTGCAGTGCAGCTGGCCCCACATAACCGGAGACTTAGTTCAGCCTGAACGGTGAATGCATTTCCGAGCCGGGGCAATACCATATGGCACACCGAGCGAGTCGGATACCACATCTCCATGCAAGATGTGGGTGCTAATGGTAAAAAGTCACCTACCAACCAGAACGCGTGCGCGACGGTTGCACTTAGGTCTGTGAGATGGGTCACCGATAGAGACAACCACATGCACGCGTTGAAGGACGCGCATGAATGGTTCAACCTCCGTGTCTCTCGCTATCGTGGTACCGTTCGATCTAAGGGCGACGGACTCCCAGCGTTCCCAATGTGGTGCATAACATGTCTCGTAGCTGAAATGTAATTTCTGAGGGATAATGGTAGTCGAGGGAGTGGGATTTATGTACACTGCGTTCGGCTTGTCGGCATCAGACATGGTGCTTTCGTGGATGTATGGCGGAACGACGAATTAACGCGTGGTCACGGGTATGGTACGGGTAGTGGAACATGATGCGATCACCGTCTGTGGCAAACGTTGGAGTCGTGAGGATCAGCGGCCTATGTCTTCAGAATCCTGATATCGCACGCGTAAGTGCGGATGATGCCGTTGTACCGAGGTGACCGACTCACCTTTGATATCTACTTAGTTCTTGCTGTAGCGGCCTAGTACGTGTCAGGTCACTGACCTTCGAAAATCATAGCACTACGTTGAACGTATTCCTATCGTTCAGTCAATCAAGTGCCTCTACTAGCAGCACCGTTCAGCGCTCGCGGTCTGGCGTCGCATCAGCGAGGGTCGTTTATCCAGTTCTGGATGCGGCTTGGCTCCCTCATTTTCTTTTGGATCTCTCCATCTGCAAAACAGACTGATTAACGTTATCGCCTCGCGACTGTTGAACAATTCATTCGCAGATACTACCCGAGCCACGTTCCTAATCCAGAGGAAAATTTTGCTCTTTTCTGAGATTCAGGTTGCTGAGGGCCGGGCCACCTTCAGCATGAGGTGTCACAATAATTGGTGGCACATAATCATGTCAGTCTGCCAGGAACAATAGGAACACCAGGGTGTTGGGCCTGCAACTTGCCAGTGAGGGAACGTTCGGGTAGTGCGACATGGAGAACTTCTCGGATACCGTGAGAACCTACACTTGATCACCGTCGCGGTGGCAGGCGTCCCCAGGTCTGGTCAAGCCTCAAATGACGACTGCGAAGAGCCACAACCAAGGTAGTTATACTACATCTCGTGCCGCTGCTGTCCACATGTCATTGGCTTGTTGGATTGGTATTTGTTTCACCTTGGTTCGAACCGAGAACTATACAACTCTTATCTGATATCTTCTCACGGGTTCGTTCCACACCGAGATTCAGACAGTCGCTCTTGAACCTTTCTCCCATCGGAGACATACGGAATCTATGGTAAGTACAGGTTCGAAACGCACGCAACCAGGCATACAGAATGAGAGGTAGGTATTTTCCACGATACCTTTTCCTAATCGTCTTGATACCTGTCGTTACCGGGCGGCCAGGTGTAGACGAGCTCTTGTTCCTCGCCGTCGGGCATCGAGCACTGCGACGGGTCTGGTCGCCGCTTACACCCCACGTAGCCCACGTTTGCCCCCATTCTCCCCTGGATCGCCGCGAACTCGGCGTCGTCCTGCTCCGTAATCGCCACGTTCTTCCAGGGTTTCTTATCTTGACTAGAGAAACCCTGGAAGTGCGAGACGTGGACGGATTCGAGACGCCGAGGACGAAGCGCGCGACAGCACGGGTAGGGTTCCAGCGAGTACGTCTCGGGAAGAACGACGGTGCCGTCCTTGGCAAAGGAAAAGACGTGTGGTCCAGACATCCACACGGGGCTAAAGTGCGTGTCGAGGTAGAAGTCGTTGGTTGACACATGCTGCAGGATTGTTTCTTTCGTCAGTTTCTTGGGCTATTTTCGAACGAAGTGGCTACGTACCACGTTGGCGGGGAGGTGGTAAGGTATGTCATCGTGTTCATCTTGATGGTGTGGTTTGGCGGGGGTGGTAGGAGGGGTGGTGACGGGGGTGGTGGCGGGAGTGGTGGCATGGCTAGTGGCAGGGGAGTGCATGGTGAACTTGCGCGACGAGGGTGATATAGGTGCGGTATATAAAATAGCTTCCTGCGTGGAGCGCGTCTGATGGATAAATGTGTTCGACTGGATACAGCAAGTGGCGTGCAGAATGCGTAGGGTCGTGTTCACCGGAGGCACGGTAGGCAAGATGATACAGCAAGTCCTGAAAGCTGAAGATCACAGCAAAGGTATACAGGTGAGATCATGTTTGTAGGGCACCTCTTTATACCCTCGCCGGAGTGGCTCAAGTGGGGACGCACAAAGCGTGTCCCGGATTCCTTCCTATTGTCCGTCCACATCAAAGCAATCTTGTGGATCGCTTCAACAAGGGGCTTGTCCTTACCCGTGCGCATTTGGTCCACGTGGAACGACATTGACGTTTCGCTTCAGCTCGAGACCATCGCTCGCTCATTTAGATTGTTACTCCACGATCAAACGAGTCACGATCCTCCTTCCCATGGTCTTCAAAATATACATATTGAATATGTGTTCACTTGAACGCTCAATTTAAAGGCGTGCGCGTCGTACAAAGCTCGCGTACACTGTTGGCGGCGTCGTTTTGACCAATGACCAACCGTGCACCACCGCCACTCTCCTTGAAGTTGAAAAAAAAAGCAACTTTTATGGATAACTGATCAATGTGTTTTCAGACCCCATCCGAATCATTCACGCCAATCAGAGGGAAGAAAAAAATGGTGAACGACATTGTTATTTTCAATCCATGACGACTTGCGTACTATCTATTTGTACATCTAAATGAATGAGCGTGAGGTAATACTACAGGGGAAAAAGGAATTGTGTAGTTCGTGCAGTGCGTTCTCGTCAGATGGATGAGTGGATGTTAAGTGATCAAGAAGTAAAAAGTTGGGGTGAAAAAGGGGAATAGGGTTGAATGGTCGAAGGTACTCGTGACTGAGATGACTCAAATTTTTGCCATCTGCGCGTCGAGCTTATCCAAGAAATGAAAGAAGGTATGAAGAAAAGATTCATGATGCGTGTGCGTTCAGTGAAATAAAATGAAGGGAATAGATCCAGGATCAAAAGAAGAAAAGAGAGAGAGAGAATGCAACGAAAGACCAAAAGAAAGAAAGAAAAGTCCTTTGGGCGCAGATGCTCATTCGCCGAGCCATTCACCTCCACTCGCGAGCTTGGCAAATAAGCCCTTGCGCTCGACGAGCTCCTCGTACCGCCCCTCCTCAGCCACCCTCCCATCCTCGATGATCATCACCCGGTCACACATCTGCATCACCTCTACCTTGTGCGTCACCATCACCGTCGTCCGCCCGACCTTGGCATCCCGAATCGTTTCGATGACCGCCGCCTGGTTCGCACCGTCGAGCGCCGACGTACATTCGTCGAGAATGAGGATCTTCGAGGGACGCGCGAGAGCGCGGGCGATTTGGAGACGCTGCGCCTGGCCACCCGAAATGAGTGCGGCATTTTCGCCCACGAGGGTGTCGTACCCCTGCGGGAGCGACATCACGAATTCGTGCACGTTCGCAGCCCGTGCTGCGCGCACGACGTCGTCGTCTGTGAGTTCTCCAAGGTGGCCGTAGGCGATGTTCTCCCGAATCGTGCCGTCAAAGAGGTTGGGGGTTTGGTTTACGACCGCGACGTGGTTGCGCAAATGGTGGATGTCCGTCCATCGGAGCTCGTGTGCCCCAACAGAGATCGTTCCCGAGGTGGGCTCGTACAGCCTCTGCAGCAGAGCTGCCACCGTCGATTTACCACATCCAGAAGCGCCAACGAGCGCGACGCATTCACCCTCTGCGACCTTCATCGAGAGGTTCTTGAGCACGGTCGTATCAGGCTGGGTTGGGTACGAAAAAGATACGTCCTGCAGGACGAGGTCGCCAGCGATCGGTGGGCGGAGTATACCTTGGGATTCGCTCGTCCCGTCGGTGGGAAGCGTCACGAACTGGAAGAGATCTGTGGTCGCCTGGACGCTCTTGGAAATCCTCTGAGTAAACGACATGAGCTGGCTGCCGATCGTGACCGTGAAGACAACGAGATTGAGCACTTGGACCATCCGAAGATACGTGTAGGTGCCATTGGCAATGAGGACCGCGCCGACGTAGAACAAGAGCGCCTCCGCGATGTAGATGAGGGCGGAAGCGACACCATACGTACCACCTTCGACGAACGCGCCACGGATACCAGTGGAAAGACAGAGGGAAGCAGCCTTATCAAATTGGGATTGTAGAACCGGCTCCAGAGACATGGCACGGATGCTACGAACATTGAGGATCGTCTGTGACGATGAAAGAAATGAGTTGCAGGAATTACCAATGCTGAAAAACGACATCATGACGTACCTCGTAGTAGACCCTCGCAACCTCCTCGCGAGCTCGCTTGTTGTTGATCTCACATTTCGCGACCAATTTCGCCTGGATGGTCATGACGCCAACGAAAACTGGACCGATCGCGATCCCGACGAGGGTCAATTGCCAACCCCACACCATAGCCCACACCAGTCCTACACCGATCATGGCCACAACGACCAAGAATTGGCCCATGACAGTGACGAGTGTCCGCGCGTCATCGGCGTCTTTGATAAGTGCTTGCGCAAGTGCAGCAGGGGAATGCGCAGGAGAGTCGAACCATGCTTTATCCTGCGCGAGCACACGGGAGTAGGCGGTGTCGCGCAAACGGGTGACCCAGCGGAGAGCCGAGGTTTCTATGAGGAAATATTTCAATCCCATGACTAAACCGTCAACAGCTGCGACGCCGAGGACGAGGGCGCCATAAAAGTTAATAGTGGCGGCGCCAGGGTTCGCGGAGACCTCAAACATCAGGCGGGAAAGCAGGAAGGAGAAGATGGGTGTCATAGCGCCGCTCACCAAGCACGCGGCGAGACCGATGAAGAGAAGATGTTTCGCGGGAATCGTTGGATATATAAGACGCAGCGTCGCGATGAGACCAGGTGGAGGAAGGGATTCCGAGGCTGAAATTGAGTCGGACTGGGATGCTTGAGAAGGGAACGCAACTTGCACGGCGTCGGGTGCCCTCCTTGCACGCTTCTCGCGTCTGCCAGCAGCCTGTTCCGCGCTTCGTTTCAGGTTGATTTTCTCGCTCTCAAACTCTTCATCGTCTTCAACCATCGATCGAGTAGCCGAAGCGAAAGGAGATGTGAACGAAGGTGTGATGGGCGAGAACTGCAAACTTGTCCGACGACCACCGTAGACAGGTGGTGGGACGGAGAGCGGAGTGACTATGATCGACATACTGGAAGGCCTCCTAGGTCTCCCAGAAGCGCCGCCTTCAAACTCAGCCGCATGATTCAGAACAAAGGGGGTAGTAGGGAGGGGAGGAACTTCGTTTTGGACGTTGCCATTCATTGTTTTTGTCAGGTCGGCGACGACGTCAAACATCCACCCTCCAATTGCCATCGTGATGGGGCGAACACTACCTAGAGTCGGAGCGAGACTATAATGCTTGTCCCTTGCCCGTTGAGTTTCCCGTGTTTCTTCCTCCTGGGAGGCGAGGATCTCTGCGACTTCTTCGTATACGGGCAGGTGTGCATCTGACTCGTCATCGTTGTCGGAAGAGCCACCTTGGTGCGCCATCTTGTACCACTCCCCATCAGCCTTCTCCAAATCGGCACGGAATCCTTGCTCGGCAACGCAGCCCTCGCGCATGACGTACACGAAGTCGCCCGCGTTGATACTCGTGAGATCGTGTGTGATGATGATCGTTGTTTTCTTAACGCGCGAACGCCACGCTCGGATCGCTGCGGTCGTGAGATGGCGTGTCGGAGGGTCCAACGCTGACATCGACTCGTCTATATGCGCATGTATCGTGAGCAAGTCAACATCCAACTTGAAGTAAATGGAAACACACCAAGAATCAGAACCTCAGGGTCTCGTATTCTCGCTCTCGCAAGTGCCAATCGTTGCCTCATGCCCCCGCTCAACACGACGCCGCCGTCGACAACACTATTCTCCCCGCTCCCAGCCAAGACGGTCTCATATCCTGCCTCAAGTCCGAAGACCCATCCTTCCAACATTGCAAGCCGACACGCTTCCTCGACCTCCGCACGAGTCACGTCTTCGACGCGCCGCCCACTTCCGACAGCACCGAGGGCAACGTTCCAGTGGATTGAGCCCCTGAAAACCTGCGCGCCAACGCCAGCTGAACCTTGCGTGACGCCTGCGACGTGTCTCCGAACCCAAGCGACATCGAGATATCGCAAATCTTGCTCGTCGAGGAGCACCTCGCCCTTGCCGAGGGCTGGGGTATAATAACCGAGCAGAATGGATCCGATTGTTGATTTGCCGGATCCAGAAGAACCGACAATAAAGGTTGTTTCACGGGAAGGAAGGAACATGTCTACATTGCGTAGAACAGGGATGGTTGGGCGTGTAGGGTAAGAAAAGATAAGGTTGGTGAGCGTGAAATCACCCGCGAAGCTACGTGGCGTAATCCGGCGAAGAGGTTGCGCCTTCCGGTGTTTGGGAACGATTACTGCGGGGACTTGTTGAGAGGAGGAGATGACGGCTGCGAGTTCCGCGGCTGCTGTCTTGCCTTTGGCCAATACGATCAAAAGCGGGACTAACATCTGCAGATTACTGGTCGCGATCAAACATGCCCAAAAGACACTCATAATATCACCGGGCTGGTTCTTGCCCTCGAGCACCAAGTGCGCTCCATACCAGAATCCCTGGACAAACATGGCCATCGTGACGAACTGAGTTGTACCGGCTGCGGCACCAAAGATGGCACCAAGTGATTCAACGGCGACAGCCACACGTGTAAGAAGAGTGTGTTCGTAGGGGGCTGCATTTGCTGCCTTGACGGCGCCAATATTTGATACGACCCGGGAGACAAGGGAAGCTGCACGAGCAATGAGGGTTCTTTCTTGTGCGATACGAGGTGATGCAAAAGCTTGAGAGAAACCCTGGATAAGGATGAGGAAAGGTACGGCGGAGAGGATGACAAGGGTTAGGAGAGGAGACCCGACGAATGCAAGTACAAGAGCCGTTAATGTTGTAGTTAAATATTGAATAAGTTGGCCAGCTGCAAGGGATGACGCGGCGCGTACATCGTCGGTTTCCCTGTCGAGTGACTGAGTACCGCAGGTAGTATCGAGACCCAAAAAAGCTTACCTAGCAAACTTGGCCATGAGGCCGCCTGCGCCAATGGGGGCACCCTCGCCACCCATGTCCAGCACGTTGGTGGGATCGTCGCTTCCCATCTGTCTGTCGAACCATTCCATTTGCTGGTGGACAACTGCGTCATAAACTTTTCTTCTCAGCTCGACGACATTCCATTCGCCAGTCCATATCCATAGGCTACTCGTGACGCTACTCATGACGAGGGCACCGACACCAAGCATGACAAGCTGCATTGCAGCCAAGCCGACGCCATGGAGGAGGGCGTCCTTTGCTGCTTGGGATGGATTTGGAGTGAGGGGGAAGGCGGCAAATGAGTTGAAAGACTGGCCGATGACGTATGTCATGAAAGGGGCGATGCCACCCGCTGCGACGGACGATGCGATGGCGGGTGCGAGCAACACAAGCTTTCGCCTCGGGGTGAGGAACGAGAAAAGCAACTTGAATGTTGGTGCGGGTGGCGGGGGAAGGGGAATGTCGTGGACAGACGCGGTTGGAGAAGAGAGGGTGGCATCCGAATCACATTGCTTGATATCAACAGAAGAGAGCGTCGGTGTTCGCACAGACAGCTCCAGGTTTGGTTTGGAGTTCGTTGGTGGGTCGTGGTTGTTCATCGCTGTCACGGACGACGACGAGCAACGTTTGGCGCTGCTGTGGATGAAGAGAGGAGCAGAGAAAGAGATTAGCTCTTACAATGAATACGCTGCTCATTTTTGTTGTCTCTGAATGGACCAACGCGTTATTGTCCTCTTCCATTGTCGCACCCACGTGCAAAGACAATAAGACACCTCATTATGTAATCCACTCAGGGACGAGGCTTTTGCACAACAATGGACAAACAACTATTAAAGTGGTACGTCGTTCCTGTCTCAAAAATGGATGCAGCAGCAATGGAACAGAAAATTGGAAGCGTTTGAGCAGCACAGATTATCATTTCTTTGTGATAATCTTTTTTTTTTTAAGTCCGGGCGAAATGCTTTCCCACGCCGCCACTATCGCCAGCAACAAGTACTCTGACGTCAACTAGGCCAGTGGCAAGTATTAGGTTGTGCAACTCGACTCGAACCAAAGTGGTCTGGTCAACTGATCATATCTGAACAGGGAATGACTCTACTCGATCATTGGAATCGGCCCCCGTGGCCGCAGCCGCAGTGCAACACAATTGCGTGGGTGTGGATGGAAAGGCATGCGTGTGTGCGCACCAAACATAGCCTACTCAAGTATGGACGTTCCTGGCTTCACAATTTATGAATCCTCACTGTTCTACCCATTGGGGTAGGGTTAGAGGTACCCGTGCCAAGGCAGGATTCGGATCATACTCAAGCATTCCCTTCCCCTGTCAGAAGAATCCACTCCCACGCCGAACCCAAGTCGCCGTCCGCAGTCGCCGTTTCATCGACGACATTTTCTGGGCTCTCAGGTGTGAGCCAAACATCCGAATTTTTTTTCTATTCTGCAGCGTACTTGATGGTCACCGTTTCGTATCATTCACAAATCCATCATAGCGTCCGTTTCATTGCAGGCCGTGATGCGATCGGTATTTCCGGTCTCTGGCTTAACTCTGATCATCGGCATTTTGTCCACGCTAGTTCAGTGCTGGGGTTTCCATGCTCCATAACATTCCACTGGTAGCAACTTCATTTTGCGACCTTGGCTGATATCTAGCTTATTAGAGACCCTAAATGTCTTCGAGAGACTCTTTCACGCGATGAAAATTTCCGATTCGGCCATTTATCCAACTGTACCGTGGTACGGTATCGTAAACCACAGGCCGACCGACCGTGGATCACCAACACGGTCCTATGGCATAATGTGTACTCATGCGTGCCATGTCAAGATTCAGAAGACATAGGTACGCCACCGTAGTCCTGAAAAAGTACCATGTCTGACGACAACAAGCCAAACGCAGTGCGTTATGCATCGAAACGGGAACGTATCTTGACTCTGGGATTCTATGTCTCACAGCCCGAGATCGGACGGTACCGTGACAACGACACACACGCACACCCTACCTCCACTGCATTCGTTACGGTTGAGCCATCCGCGCGTGTCCTTCAGCTCGTGCGTGGAGTCATTCATCGTCAGCGACTACCCCACAAATGCGTACTGTCGTTGGATTGTTATAGGTGTTCTCCACGATTATGAGAATGCCCAGCGGCCCTCTGACGGCTCCCGAAGGAGGTACTCGCGAGCTGCACGTTGCATCAACCAGCTGTCAATGGTTATATAACAATACGCCTTGGGTCCATTCTTGTACCAGCATATCAATATTGAGTCCCCGATTGATGGTGAACGTATGAACAGCAATCCAATCAATGAATCACCATCTTGATGTTGTTCATTCATCAGGCCGTGCATGGCTTGTTTTCACGTATATTTATAGTAACATCCTCAAAGCATAAAACTGTTATTTTGATATTCCATTCCATGTCACCCCGGGCAACCGAGTCGCAATCCTGTTTCTCGTCTATTAACTGTACGTTATCCGTTCCAAGATCGCCGTGCAACTCGCGCTCCATGTCTTCTGATCCGCTCTCCATTTTGGAGGCCCTCCAACTAAACGATTATATGTCCAGTGAGTTCAGTTGTAGCTGTAGTCGATTGTTGATCTCATGAGCCAAAACACAGTTGTAACGGTCACTATTGTGGCATACGATTATAGTTGAGTGATGGTTTATGCACGGATGTTTCATGTTGGAATGACCCTTGCACACCGCCAGTCCTCACCTTTTCTAAAGAGGTATTTGTGTCATCCTCTCTACCTGTTGTTTCGTGCCCAAACAATCTGCAAAGATAGACTATGTTTGGGTCAGCGAATAAAAGTTTTCAAGCAGCGTCATATCCTGTCTGATGATACCACAGTGTAAGCCCTGCACTTGGATCTCTCTGCTATTCGTTCTTGTATGTAAAGAATGCTACATAATACTGTTTTATGCATATTTTGAACTGACCCTTCCGACAGGTTCGCTATCTTGGTCTTTGTATTGCTTTGTGGGTATAGTTCTACCATGATACATCCCATATAACATGACCTATGCCAATCCATGGGATAGCTTTGCTGCGCTTGGTGTGTTCAAAACTTCAAATTTACCGTGATCAAACTGACCGAGTACGTCCGAAGCTGGTAACACCCTTGTTCCCGCCCCGAATGTGAAAGTGGGCTTTTCTCCCCTGCACTGCTGATCAGTCGTGAATAAGACTCCCTCCATCGCAATAGATGTATGCATTTGCTTTCCTCTAGTACTCCTACATTACTGATGAATGCATAGCTGTAAGTAGATATTTCTACTGCTGCTCATAATATTCGAAGGAGACACATATACCCTCAAGGTACTATGGTACTTCTTGTCGCTAATTGGGCACTCCCAGTGTACCTTGCTGCTGCGGACCGTGAGTCGCTATGCTTTGTTAGCTAGTTTCTTCCATCTTGATGTCAATTCTAGTGGTGATGGTCCTACGCGCTTATGCAATGTGGGGACGATCCAGGCTGATCCTCGTTGTCCTCCTCTTGGTTTACGTACCCACAACCATCGCTCAACTTGTCAGTACAGCCATAATTGACAACCCTGATACCTATTACTCAGGTATGCCCCGAAATTGAAATCAGACATACCACATTGATGGACCTTCTTCTCCTCTCGCTGTTTTCTTCAGTGAGAGTCTCCCGAGTGCTCAACGCTTCAGTTTGCGATGACACATACAATACAATAAGCACTTTCGCTATAAGGTCCCCGGTCATTCTCCAATGTATACTAGACGTTATACTGCTCATTCTTGCCGTCGTCCTCCCGTTGAAGGGGTTGCTCAGGACGTACAGGATGACAAGGCGATGGCAACTCAACCGATACATGAGCCTGATTATGAGGGAAGGTGTTGTTTACTTCTTCGGGTATGTCTCTCGTGTTCTCACGTTTCATTTTCACGTATCCGCCCGATTCACTGTTTAACTCCACCTTCCAATCTGCTATGCTCTCGAACCCCACACAAAACGAGTCACTGACAGTTTCCCCCTGAACCAGGTCGTTGCTCTACTATGTTACAAATGCAGTGGGCATGGCAAATGCAACATCTCCGTCTTGGAATCGTGTCCTACTCACGGTTGATATCATAATTTCAATCCCCATTGTACCTCGCTTTATCATGAATATTCGTGAACTGCATGAGCTTGATCTGCAGGGCCACTTGCAAGGCGTCGACACTGGGTTTGGTGTGTTGTCACATCCAAATGCCACCCGGGACGCGGAGATGTCTGCAATTGCGTTCGCGGACCGCGAGTGGGGTCAGACCAGGCCAGGGGCGCAGGACGCCGAGGAGATACAAGTCGAGGTGGTCGAGGTCTGTGGGCATCAGTGATGCTGGTCAGACCGTTGGGGATTCGGACTATAGAGATTACCACACGACATGTGTTATGCACCGCAACAGGAACCTGTCTGGACTCTGTGAGACGGACCTGGGATCGAATGGTACTGTGGGACCAGGAGATCCTATCTTCACCATATTTGTCAATGTTGAGCCATCCGCGCATTAGTCTCCAGAAAC
>JBBPQP010000924.1:0-15349 GCA_038092555.1 Boletus subgraveolens
CATGCCAGGGTCTAATATATGTAATCAAAACTAAAGGTCAAAAAAGTGTCCCAATGAGTCATCATTTTGAAATAACTGCCATTCTCTTGGATCTGACCCAAATCCTTTGATTCCTGGATCCATAGAAAGCCAAGGGTACATACTTCAATTCATACACTACCCATGTTAGGGTAAGTGTTAGGGGTTATCATGTTTTGGGTCATTTAGTGTAAGACATGCAAACATTGGAGCATTTTTTTGAGCCACTGTAATCCCAGATGCTGGACTGCTTCCCTATTGATGAAGCAGCCCATAGCTCCAGAATCCAAAAGCGCACATGTGCCAACGATTTTGCCATCCTGCTTCCAGATCAAGAGGGGAATATGAATAGAATTTGATCTCAATCCAGAAATAAATACAGGGGCTATCATAACAGAAGGTACTGACATTGGTTCAGTCCTTCCTCCTAAAAATGTACTGGCACTTGGGAGCTCCTAGCACCTGTTGGTGCCTTCCTCGTATCTCCTCCATCGGGGTGGATACTGGCTGAAGATACAGCTGCAAGGTCCTCTTGGGTCTTGAGGACATGGACATATTCATCATCCCACATAGCGGCTTCCTGTCCCTCCAATGGGATGCCCTCCTCATCAAGGGAGATATCGAATGAGGACCTCAGTGTCCTCAGAATTTCATCCCTACTTTGCCCACGCGAAAGGTCTTTAATGAATTTATCCAGCAGGTCTGCAGTGGTAGCAGGTGGTCTCCCATAGATGGGTTGGGTCTCCACAGCTCTGGTCTTCACAGCAATAGGTGTACTATTGTTCTTCTGATATCCTGGATGATTCTTTGTAGAACAGCCCTTCCTCTTGCAAATGAAACACCTATGCTCCCTAATGCACCTAAAGCACTGGCTAGTGCTAAGGGTGATCTTATCAACATCCATAGCATTGGGATCACAAGCATGACCATGGCCTCCGTAAGCTGGTTTTGGTCCTCTCCAAATGTTTCTGATCTGCTTGTAGTTCCCCTTGATCTTGGACGATTTCTTGTAAATGTCCTCCATAGAGGTGGCAATCTGGAGAGTTCCGGACATGGTGAGTTGGGTAGTAATCTGGGGGTCGAGTCCTCAGAGATACCATTCCAATAGGGCATTGAGATTGGTGATCTTGGATCATACTGTTACGGTTATGGAGGAGACCCCTAATCAATTTCCTTCTACGTCTCCTCCTCCTCGCCCACCGACTCCAATCCCCTCGTCGGTCACCCCACCTTCTCATCTCAACCACCCCGGAGCCTCCTTATTCGCCTCCCTCTTCTCCGACCTAAGGGACTACGACATCCCTACCTCCACGTGGGCCGACCTGCTAGACGAGTCTCTCTTCGAGGCTTAGACTCATCGGACGGACATCTCCGGACCTTCTCCCTCACTGCCCCTCGGCAGTTCCCTCTCTTCTTGTCTTCAGCAATCTCCTTGCAGACATCTCCGACCTTCTCCCTCACTGCCCCTCAGCAGTTCCCTCTCTTCATTGCCTTCAGCAATCTCCTTTTATCTCTGACTCGTTCTTATTCCTCATGACTCGTCCACTGACACTGCCTCCTCATAGCCTCTCTCATGGCTATTAGTATTTCCATTATTCCACGATCCGTTTATCTCACGTGCCTCGCGACGCGACGCGTCATTTCCTTATTTATACTTCGGACTCCGATACCGGCCCTAAACGTCCTCAGTATATATATTAGGGCACCGCCTGTATCCTTCTCTTTCTCTAACCTTAATCTACACTATTTCGTGTGGACTTCTGTTCCTCAAGATCCCCTCCCTCGTGCCTCGCCTCACCGCTGTCTCATCCTCTACTCTTCCAACTCCTGGCCAGTCCAGGTACTGCTAGCAACCACTAGGCCGTTCACACTTAACTCCTCTAAGGGGTCGTCCAAGTGTAGGAACGAGGTCTCGACTTAACTCCTTGTGAGAGAGGCCAAGTCGACGACACACGAACGTGTACCATTGTTATGGGTCGTAACAATAGACAATAAAACAAACAATCAGTTAGTTCCTTTCCAACATCATATCATGATAATTACCTAACCATACATCAATATCATTCAAGGATATAATCACTTTTGTTATCTGAAAAAAGTTACACTGACTCAGAATCTTACCTGTGTGTGTGGAAACCAATCTACCAATGCATTGCCCAGATCAACATCTTCAGGATCCTCTTGGGTGGTCCTGAGCTCAGTATAAGGCACCAAGACACTTTAACACATCAATATATATATATACCTTTCAGATTCAAAAACTGTTTTACTTACTATCTGGCTGCATACTCAATGCATAGTAGAATATTCTTTTCTTGTGTTGTGATCAACAACATCTGCAATGATGCATCATTCAATACAACTGTAGTCTGCTCCAACAATATGTGACACCCTGTGTCAGATGTATCCATGTCTAATAGTATCATCAATGGAACAGAATAGAGATGAGAGCATATATGTACAAACTTCCCAATTTCACAGATGCTTGTGAAGGAAATTTCATCTTGCACAAATCCCCCCATATATTCCTCTTCTCAAAATTCTCTTGAACATGCTTTCTCTGCCTCACAAGTTGATCCTCTGGAGACAGTAATAGGTCTTCAGGCTGCAATGCCTCTATCATGAGAGCATCACATTTGGTGAATAGCACCACAACTGGTACTAGCAACCAAACCAATCAGCTCAGAACACATCATCAATATGAATTCATCACCATTCCTAGTGTCACATTCACTAAAAAACCTTTCCTCTGCAATAGTGACAGGGCAATGAAATTGATCCATTGGGATGCAGTACCTGCCCATATTAATATGGTAGTTAGAATCCAATCCAATATACCTACTCACCATATGGCATGGATCTGCTTCTCCAGGAATGTTGTACTAGTATGCTCTGTGATGAAGTTCTTCATCTTTTCAAACTCATCCTCACGACCAGCCTCAAATCCGGGAGAGTCATGGAAAACAAATCTCTTGTTACTTTTGAAAACCATCTCATAATTGATGTCATGGAGTCCACGCTGTGCAAGGCAAGGCGGCTCGTACAGGCATTTCTGAAAATGATATTCACGGTCGCTATGACACTCACCTCCCTGGACCCCTCGATCACAGAATTGACCTAATCACACGTCGACACCATTAGCACTCAGCATATCTGAGACAGCCTGTTCGACCTACCTTTTTCCCCCGATCATTGTAAATCTCCGGATTTTCCGTTGAGTTGCAGATTTTCTGAAGGACGGTTGTCTTGCCAGCATTCGCCCTGCCGATGATGAGAATTCTGAATCGTCGAAATTTCTTCATAAGGTCCGGATCAACATGCTGCATGAAGTGAGCAACATCCGAAGCTTTTGTCTGCATAGTGGCAATACTCGAGCTGTCCGAGTCGGAGCACAGCTCAAGAGAGACGGGGTCTACGACCTCAGGCACATCCGAATCTGTGCGCCGGATCTCGAGAGTAAGAGCGTCGGTGGCATTGGCTTGAGTCGGAAGTTGAATGTCCAAGCCGCTGGGGATTGTGCTGGGTTGCATATTGGGTACGTCCGAATGCTGGGCAGGTGCCGGAGACGAGTCTCTACTGGTGATGCGGGATCGGATGCGTCTAATTTTATTCTTAAAGGCAGTTTTCATTGCGGGAGTGGTCAAGAAAGCTGAAAGATGAGTGAGGCGCGAGTGATAGCCTGGGAGTGGTGGATACGAACAACGTTAGACACCGTGGGATTACCGGTCCTTGTTGTGGACTGGAGGGGCGAGCGCCGCGGATTACCTGCTTGCCTTGTCCTTCGAAGGTAATTTCGGCGAGCAAAGCAGAGGGAAACGCTAGGATGGAAGGGCCCTATCAAGCAAACGGGCCGCGACGAGGACCAATGGAAAGGAAGCCAGGGATTGCATTATGATTGTCTCGATGACAGAACACGGAAAGTCATGAAACGGTTCCAGCAGACACCTACGCGATGAGCCAATATCAAATTTCCGAGAGATTACAGTGAACGCATTGTGTATCAGAGGGACAATTCAAAAATATACAATACATCCGTGGATCTATTACGACGACTCTGTTTTACGTGCTGATGAGGAAAGAGATTATTATTATCATAAGAAAGGTATATCCCTTGGGAGAGGAGACCGTAGACATACCTTACTTGAAGGGGCAGTTGGAAAACTAGTCTTCCAGGTCAGAGTACATGTCTAACTACTGGTCCAATGTGTTGATGAACTCAGTATGCGAGACTTCTGTTCGTGCTCCTTTGGTAGTTTTGCATAGCGTATTATTCCAGAATATCGTAAAACATCCCTCGAGCAAATCGGAAATGGGCTTGTGCAGATCTCCTGGCTAATTATTTCCCAAGCAGTTCAGGAACTCGGCGCTTTCAATTTTATTGCTTGCACCATCGGGATGTGTGATAGTGGAGTGCTTTTGTTGACATATATGCCGCGGGTTGCCATCCGCCCAATCGGCATACTCTTGGGGCCAATTTCTCATATGGGGGAGACGACCAGACCCAATGGCCTGAACAAAGCCAGCCTCGTCGGCATTACACAACTCCGTATCGGAAAGTGGCCCTGCATAAGAAAAAAAGAACAGCAAAAGCACGTAGAGGAACGATTCTACATCATCAAAGTGTGTATGCCTGCCACCCCAAAGGACGTTGTAGAAAATATAAGGAAATGTGCCCTAGAATACGTGTAAGTTGATACGACAGTAGGCAGCTGGAGTACATACCGTTCGTAGTCCTTTGACAGGCTGGATTTTCTTGTTGTCGGGGATGTGAGAAGGGGACGAGTTTTGCAGGGTACCTCGCTGAAATGGGGCTCGAGGTTTAGCTGGTACAGCTGGCATGGGCTCCTCGGCTTTCTGCAGGATGGCCATGTCGAGGTCAATCAGATAGCCCCGTTCGTCTCCGGGACGAAGACCGAGAACGATGTTGTTCTCGCTGATGTCGCGGTGCAGAATACCGATCGTCGCAAGATATTCATGCCCTTGAATGCCGTCGCATCAGCGTACCATTCCAGTCACGACGGCGAAAGAGACAAACACACCTAACAATGCAGCACATAATCCTCGTACAAAATCATGCATGCCCCAGAAGTATTTCACTGGACGCTTCAACTCGGAGACAGAGACCGTCAGCACACGGTCCTCAACGCGCAGATTCCCGATTTGGTCATCACTAAAGCCCCTGATGGCACCAAGCGTCGTACACATCTTGGCATTCCTCTCTATCTTGAACGTCCTAAATACGCATCAGTGGACCGTTTACTAAACTAGATAGAATAGCATACCTGAGCGGCACGATCAAGTTAGCGTGAGGTTCGTTGCTCATTAAATGTTCCATGACTGCATCTTGTTCCGCAACACGCCCGAGATCTTGCCACGCCATCTTCAACGTTAGAAGCTTGTTTTTATCCTTGAGATCCACGACACAGAACACCGTCGTTCCCCTTCCACGGATCGAGCTGGCCGTGAACAAGATTCCCATACACTCGTAACCATACACTGAGACAGGGAAGAAGACAAAGCGATTGACTTCCTTGACAATGTTCTCCTCAGTCCTGCGTTTCTTCGTTCGCGTCCCCTCGCCGCCGTCATCCGCGATTTCGGAGTGAACCCTCTTTGAGGATGTCGAAGATGCGATTGCGCGCTGGCAGGGAGCAGCCGAAGCACTGCAGGCGCGAGATCCAGCTTCGGAGATTTCCACTCGTGAAAGAGGATTTGGTACTGAATACACCTGACTTTGTTTGGTCCGTCGTAAGGTAGTTTTCAAGGTTGCTATGTTCGATGCGGTCGAATGGTAGGTAACGTTTTTGGCCGTGCAGGCCTGTTCTTTCCCTTCCACAACCACGTCTAGATTGTGGCCCAGGTCGACCTTATCCGCCAAAGCGAGACCAAGCAGGATCCGTACGAACTCGATGCAGCCACGGCCATCCCCAAGCATCAGCTCCAGCCGCTCCATCCCGCTACCCTCTCCACGCAAGAACACCGCCTTGTCCTTTTTGATGGTCATCCCGAGCACATAATATTCTTCGACTCGCCGACAAAGCGCGAAGCCGTGAAGTTCACATACCTAGGATCGGCGGTCTTGAAGCCATCTGTGAATGCTTCGATTGGCAACAAAAGGAAGTCGGGTCGCATGTCCTCTCCGTCCGGTTCGTATGATAGCGGCATAGCGTGATGTTTGTCCTCGGGGGCCGCGAAGCGATGGCGCAACGTCGGGTTCGCGACGGCGAGCTTGGGCTTCGCGGATGTATAAGCGCGATCGGTGATGTTATTGAGGAACGAGACGAGTTGGTCGTCACTGAGAGGTTCGGCGGGGAACGTGATCCACCTGAATGAGTATGCCTTCGTTTTCTGCTTCCCCTTCCCCTTCGCACTCGTCTGCTTCTCCTTGCCCTTCGTGTCGGTAGACAATTCCGGCTCCTCGCCATTGCCTTCGTTATCCGGTTTGATGCAGTCGTGCTTATCAGCGTCCTGAAACGCCTGCTGAGTGGCCATTTGAACGTCATCGGAGTTCGGTTCAAAGGGGACCTTGGGATCGCTGTTGTTATGAGGGCCGGCCCCTTCGCAAACTTGAACCACCCTATCGTCGACCAATTGGCGTAAAATCCGCCAGTCGACACTACGTGCCCAAAAATGTGGTCGGCGATATCATGCATGAGGTATCGTGCCTCGGCTAGCTCGTGGGCAATCGCTTCGTCTACGGAGTGCGCGTATGTGTCTGGCCTGGGTGTCGATTGGACGCTGACTTTTTTGGAGGAGAGGGGTTGCTTATCGTGCGGACGGGCGCGACCACCTTGTTATCCTCGCTGTGTTTGCAATCGGTCATGTTTCGCTGAAGGTGTAGCAACGTGAGATTGGAGGACGGATCGAGTAAAACAACCAGCGTACGACTATGTTCACGATTCTCGCGTATTGCGACGCGTCTGCTTCAATGTTAATGGAATTAGCAGGCGTCATCAACGTTATAGTAGCCATGGCACGGAGTGAAAGAACACAAGATGAGAATGGTGAGTGTTTCTGAGTGACGGTTGGAAAAACGGGTCTTACAGTCACAAGAGCAAGCTAAGCCTGCGTCTTATACCAAGCCTACGCACTGCGGACGCGTGCTTATTTGTCGGCACTGATTGTTCTTGATGGATAGACAGTGTGGTCTGATGTGGAATGACTGTGGATCCTGTCACGCGTACGGTCGACGACAACATGTTACTTATTTGGAAATATTACCCCTAAATGCAACCGACCTTGATAATTAACTGGAGTCTGGTACTCAACTTTCCATAGTATGCTCGGTGACCCACCCCACCCCCTTACGCCAACGCCTCGCGGACGAACGCGGCACGACCACACTCCCCCAAACGAGTCTCACCAAACCGAAATTCACGCAGACCACATTCGTCTTCGTAGCATCCTCATGGCTGTCAAATCCCTGGAAACTCATCGACGCCACATATGGGTTTCCCCCTTTGACCCTACGAAAACGCCAAGTATGAACGGGCGCGACGGTGATAGTTTGAGATGAAAAAAAGAGACAGAGACGTGGTCTAACTTTCTATATCCTCTATGTCACCCCGAAGCAATACGTACGAAGGTATCCGCACGTCAAAGTCCCCCTGTTCCTCAGCTGGAAAGGTCAAGATCAATCTAGATGTCGACGACGAGGCATGCATGGATACGACATACGGGTAGCGTGCCAAAAGTATACAACCAAGCCTGACATGACCACGGCGAACGCAGGAAAGTACAACCAGTATGGGGAGTAATGCTGTCGAAGAAAAAAGTGGCGTTAGAGGCGCTCGGGCAGCCTGGAATGTCAAACAAGGTACGTACAAAGAGGAAGAGACCTTATACGTCTAGGATCAGTATTCATGTCCAAAGGTGAGTGAGATGACATACCGAAAATAAGTCCATAAAAGTCGCTGGTAAGTAGGGACATGTTCAAGTAGGAAGACGACGCGGTGCGGTAGAGCAATGGCGCCAGGGAGAAAAATATGGACATGGCTGTCACTTCGTTAGTTTCCGCCCATCCCTCACGTGCAAGAGAGGGCTCACATAACGTATATAGGAACAAGAGACCAACTACATTCGGGTCAGTGTGTTGCAACGCAAAGTTTGAGTCCACCCACTCGTCCCACTATCCCACGGAGCAACCGCAACCAAATCTCGTTCCAAAACGAATGCTTGGATGCCGCTCACGAAGGTGGCCCACATACCGAATTGCCCGACGACCTGGAATTCATGCAAACAGGATCACGGAAATGTTGGATGGTATACGCACCTCGTAGATCGGCGAGCGTCTCACAAAGAACTCCTCTGTCGCGTTCGCTGTACCAAGAGTGAGTCTACCTGGTTCGTGTTACATTCATCCGAGTACATACTAATCCCAAAGATCGTGGAAGCCACGACCATCAAGGCGTCTCCAAAGCCACGGCTCTCAGCATGTCCATCTTTGCCAGTGACCAAGTCGGACACGACGAGGAGGCAGAGCCCAGCGATGGCAATCACGACACCCTAGAGAATCAAGTTGACACAAAACATCGCCAAGGGAAGCATACCGAGACCTACCAACAATTGCGTCCAGTGGTACTTTGTTCTCGTATATATCCAACTAACAAACAGGCACACTGGAATAGCCCATCTGCGAAAGAGGTTGGCACCAAAACACGATCACAGACAAACATCTTACGCGTCTAGCAACATGCATGACAAAAGGTCGGTATAGCCATATGCCTTTTCGCCAGTAAAAATGTCAAGTTTCGCAGGCCGTAGACAGGTTAGATGTCCATCGCTCACCTTAACAGCAAGAAAGTTTCCCTGTGCATCACCAAAGGCTAAGAGAAAGTCTGGAACGGGAGGGTTTGAGGACGAACAAGAATGAAACCCTATAGCCAGATGACCCACATTTCCATCCATCCCGCGTTATGAGCTTTCCCCAACCGCCCAGTCCATCTGGAGAGGTGAGTAAATGAGGGGTGATTTGGAGGCCAGTACTCACATCGATAGATTGTATAGGGTGTAAATACGACAAACATGGAGAGATAACTATGATACCAAGAAAATATGATGGCGCACGTGATCACAGAAGATGCACTACTTACGGGAAGAATATTTGCGTACCGGGCAAGATCCATTGCCGCTCGACTAACACACTCGTCGTGATGGACGCACATGTGACACAGAAACTCAATAGTTGCCCACCGAGAAGGGCATACATAAAAGACGGCGTCCAAAGACTGAGGAAACGTGCGTGTAGACTTTTGACAAACGACGTGGGAGAGTCAAAAATGATTAAAGGGCGAGTTTGCTGCGTCGAAGGGTACACATGATCGATGGACGAAGAACCATCAGTTTCCTCTGGTTCTTTTATTTTGGAGGATGATTCTGCGGGCATGGGGACGAGCTGGTATTCGTCCTGTAACGGATCCGGTCGACGAGGTTGAGTTTGTGGAGCAAGCCACTGTTTCCATCGCGCGACAGCATTTGCTTTGGTTTGAAGAGACCGTTCAGTACGCCTTGGGGAAAGTGATACATAGCAACTCACGTGCTTGCTCAACGATACTTCCCATAAAAGACTTCCTCACCTGATGGAACAAGGCTTCTCGCGATTCAGCTAGGCAAATAGCAGATCTGAAGTTCCTGAAGATGGAAGTTGTACGCCGGGTTTATATTACGTGACAGTCGCAAATTAGCGGCCATATGTACACGTTCGCGGTGGCACAGCCTGTGAGAATATGTTTAAGCGGTTGAATTAATTTCAGTGTTTGAAAAGCCACGGTGCATCATGGGCCGTGAACGTCACGATCCGATAGCGCTCCCAGGATCGGGTTGGGCTGTGATTATTTACGAGTATGATGGGATGCACGGCCGGTCTTTGAAAGCTCACGGACTTAGAAAGTACAGCATGATAATTCTAAGCCAAGCGAGAGTAATGAGCATATGTAGGTCAGTGTTGCTTATCGAATCCCAATCTTGGGATGGATAGGACAAGAAACATGCTGGCTAGTTACTGCATGGGAACGAGCAAGCGCTGGTGGGAACACGAAAACGTCATGATAGTTACCAGACTACATGGGACCATAAGGCCTTAATGCCTCAACACTGGTCAACTGATGCGGCTCTTGCTGATAAAAATCTACGCTACCAACCGTTCGTTGCCCAGCGTACCTCCCGTTGTCACTGCTCTGGAGCATACCTTTATGGTCACTGCTTTAGCCCACTCCATTCTATTGTTATAATTGGTAATTCACCTAAACGGCCCCGGAAGGGCGGCCGGCGGGGTAAGAGTTAGGCCCCCTGTTCGCAGGCTCGCAACTGGCACATGCACTATACCGCTCCTTACTTGTCCATGCGCGTACTGTACACGACCCTCATCCTCGGAGGGGCGCCTGACGGGTGCAACAAACAGGACCGGCAGCCCAGGTTATCCTCTCCTAGCACACTGACTTATGTCTAGAATCGCGCTTCGCGCCTAGAGTCCCAATAATCGACCAGATCTCTCTCATTTGCCTCCCCCCCGGCATCTGGCATGTCCACCAATTCACGGAACTCTGAATCCGATCGTTCATTGAACAACTCTATAGTTATCTTGTGAGTAACTTCTGCCAACTTCACATCCGAGGAACCAAACAATTCATCACGTTGGTTTCCGCCATGAGTAGTGTGAAATCATAAGCTGCATCTGCGTCATCATAGTCTTCCGAAACCAGATCGAAACCTTCGAGATCAGAGGACAGTCGTTCTAGCGTCATCAGGTCGTGACCGCTCGCGATGATCGCATCGGTTCGTCGTCGTTTTCATTGTCGACCTCGTCTATCAATGAGGCCAAATCAAGTGTCGAGGCGGAGATTAATCAAATGTAGGAATAGTGACAGCCCTCACAAGTAAGATGGAAGAACTGGGAATCGTGAAGTTGTTGTGGTTACAGAGGCGGCTGAGGATGACAATGAAAGGTCCTGGTCAATGGGGGTGGCTGCTGTTCACTTGTTGCGGGTGAGGCAAGTGCCGCCTTCGCCCGAGGCATTCACGCTAGTCTGTTTTCGACATGTTGTGTTCCTCGATTCGTATTCGAGGTGTGGCACCAAACGGTAGATTGTGACAGGGTCGATTGGAGGAACAGGTCCCAGACCGCGGTTGGGCCCCAGAGGGACTCGAGTCAAACATTTATGCGGCCTAGTGTCTACCTCAGCTCCGAGTCGGGTCCTGACAAAAGACGGCAGCGAGTAGACAAGGATGAGATGGAAATCTCTAATCAGATGTAGAGTGCTTCAGACGTGATTCGAAGCAACACGTTGACTTGCAAGTCCATAATTATAATTCTGGGATGGCGAAGCATTCGAACTTGTCTGACAGACGGACTCAAACATCCCCAAATAGCGCGTCGCGCGCGGTGTCATTGCCACTGACATCCCTTTCACTCGTGTCATCGCGACCATCACCTATAATTTTGTGGAGGACACGGAGACTGGATTGGAGGACGAAGGGACAAACATGTTGGGCGGATATGACTCTGACCATGTTGGCTCTGACGACGTGAGCACCTTTCGCTCACTCAAATTCGTGCTCATGTCATGATATGCAACCCGTTACCCGACTTGTTAGATGGAAGCCATCCTCGAGATGTCTCGAGATGAGTATCAGAAAGACGTGGATATTGCCGAGGCACCCAAAGATTTGGGACAACCTTCCTATATTCGAAAACACGAGACGAATGCCCGTTTGTCCGCTCTTGAATCAGAGATCAAGGGGGTCGATGAACAGATAGAACAATTGAAGGCTCTGCGTCAAAACCTACTCCAAGAGAAGCAAGAAATAATGCGACAGAATAAGACGACTTCTAACACAGAGTCTGCTGGAAACATGACCGCCAACGGCAAGGGAAAAGCCAGAGCCACTGGAACGATCGATTATACCATAGGATTCGACTGGGGTTCTCAACTAAAGGGTACAATGAAGAAGGTGTTTGGAATTACCAGCTTTCGATTCTGCCAGCAAGGGTGAGTGGTATGGTCTTCCTTTTATTCTCCACGTCGTTGAAGCGATCTAGGGTTTGCAATGCCAACATGGATGGTCGTGATGTCGTTTGCGTGATGCCAACAGGTTTGCTACTCTCTCATCTACGGTGGAGGTCGTCTTAGGTCTTATTCTTTCGAGAGGCGGTGGCAAATCGTTGACGTATCAGCTCCCAGCCTTACTGATGCCCGGTTGTACTCTGGTCATCTCACCCCTCATTTCGTTGATGACAGACCAGATTCTGCACCTTAAGGAAGCCGGTGGTAAGTCTGTACTCTTTACTCAGTATTTGCGCTCACGACAGCATTATAAGTCGATGCCGTCATGTTGACCGGTGGAACCTCAAAGACACAAGCGAGTGAGATTCAGCAACGGTTAACCGGAATGACATCGTCACGAGGAGGAGCTCAACAGAAGGAGATAAAGTTATGCTATGTTACCGTACGTTTTTCTTCGGCCGGATAGACTCATATGATGACAGCCATCTAGCCTGAGAAAATCGCAAAGAGTAAGGGATTTATGTCCCTTTTGCGTAAACTCGTGGAGAACGGCAAGCTAGGAATGACCTCCTTTTACAGAAACGAACCTTTGAGTTGACTGAGACTTTTCAGCTCGTATCGTCATTGACGAGGCGCACTGTGTCTCCCAGCTAGGCCATGATTTCAGGTATAGCCATCCAAGTTGGAAAAGAATGGGCTAACTGCAAACGCACACTAGACCTGACTACAAAAAACTCGGTGTCCTACGACAATTTTTCCCGCACGTACCCATCCTCGCGCTGTCCGCCACGTGTCCGCCGAAGGTCCTTCAAGACATTCTCAAGATTCTCCATATGAAACCTGTTGTAGATGGAAAAGGTAAGGGTCTGGTAGGAATTATTACGGTCACGGGAGCTACCTGTTCGTGCAGCCGCTCCCCGAGAAGGAACGATCTATTTCTCCGCACCATTGTATAGGAAGAATCTACACTATGCGGTGGTTCTCAAACCCTCGTCTACAAAAGAAATGATCAGCATCATGTCCGAGTACATCCTGCAAAAGCATAAGAATGATAGCGGGATCATCTATTGCCTCTCGAAGAAGGTATGTCGATCTGACTCGCGTGCTAGCGAGCGTTTTCTCGAACAAACGACAGGACGCGGAGACGGTCGCGACTAGCTTGCAAGAAGAAAGTAAAGGTCGAATTAGAACCGGCGTGTATCACGCAAACGTACCCGATGCTCGGAAGGAGGAGCTTCACAGACAATGGAGAGAGGGTTCTGTTCAGGTTGTTTGCGCGACGATCGGTAAGCCTTCTTTGCGCCGCTTTACCCGAAACCATGCGTATATGGATTTGTCCAACAGCGTTTGGACTGGGTATTGATAAAGGGAACGTACGCTTCGTGCTGCATCATACGGTAAGGAGATGTCCATTTTTCCAGTGGTCGTTTGAGTCCTGACAAATATAGATATCTGTGAGTGGTACCCTCTGAGTCTTCCCAACCAGAGCCGTCCGCATCGTCTGACGTAGAGCTTACTTTCCTAGAAATCCCTAGATGGTTATTACCAAGAATCAGGGAGAGCTGGAAGAGACGGTGGAGATGCGGACTGTATTCTCTACTACAGACCCCAAGATGCCACACGCCAGTCAGCCATAACGTGTTCGGACACAGAAGGACAGGCAAAGTGTACGTATCACCTCGCTTCTTCGGCGCCACCTACCCTGTTTACTGAGCAGTCAACATCGCAGTACACGACATGCTATGCTTTGCGCAGGACATGCAGGAATGCCGCAAGATCTTGTTCGCCAAGTGTGTCTTCTCCACACCCACGCGCATCCAGCGCATTGATTGTATTCTGAATGATTCATAACTCCTATTTTAGATACTTCTCGGCCTCTTCTGACCTTTCCATGGCCTCATGGACGACTGAAGAATCGAGTACGATGGATAAATGCGGACATTGTGACAATTGCACGCGTCCTGTGGGGACGGTGTTTTACAAAGACGTCACACTCGAGGCATGGCAGACTCTCAAAATCGTTCAGGCTGTTGGTAGTGAAGGAGGGAGACAAACGATCAACGGATTAAGCGATTTGGCGAGAGGGGCAGCCGGAGGTTCATTTGAAGCCGGGGGTAAGCGGAAGAAGAGCAATGAAAAGGTCCGCTTGGATTACAACGCCATCGCTGGAGGAGAAGTCGTACTACCAAAAGACGTATGTCATCACTTTGCCTCTTTTAATTTGGACATGTGCTCTATCATGAGCTGTACCACATCGCCTTCCGGACGTCGCTTTTTGTTTCTTTTCGCCGTCCCTCCTATCCGGAACTGACGACGATCGGGTGGGTGGTTTGGACGTTTTCTAGGACATGGAGTCGCTCATCGTGCATTTAATCGTCTCACGATACCTCAAGGAGGCGTTCTCGTCCACTGCATACACTGTCAACGTGTACATCATACCAGGCGAGTTTGCTCTCCGACTTACTCGATTCACCCGCGCCGATATACTGGCTGGCAAGGGTCCGCGAATCCAATGCTCCTTCAGACGGAGCCAGCGAAGATCCTCCGCGACGGATATGACCGCTGGTAGGAAGCGGAAGCAGCCGGCGGAGCCCAACCGCGCAGATGCGGTCAAGGCCAAGATCAAGGTGGACGATGCACGGGTGGTAGGGGCAGCAGGACCGTCGCGCCAGCCACACCTGCAGGAGAATGCACTTGCGCAAAAGAAACGTCCGTACAAATCAGACCAGGGTTATGTAGATGGGCCTTCGGACGAGGACGAGGACGAAGAGATCGATGAGCTGGCAGACAGCATCGACGGTGGGGGGGAGGATTTCACGAATGCGATACGCATGATCGACGAGGCGCCGCATTCGGATGCGGAGAGTAGCGAGGATGGGGGTGGGGACTGGGAGTATTCACTGCGACCCTCTGCAGGGATGTCGAAGAAGCGGAAAGTGAGCTTGCCACCTATGGGACCCTCAAAGCAAGCGAAGGAGCGGGATTTAGATGCCGATGTGATATCATTGTCGTCGGATTAGGGGGGTTGGGGGTTTTCTTCTTCTACGTACCAAAATAAATGGTTGATACCTCCTGCATGTTATTTAGCACCACGCTGACGGAATCTAACAACGGAAGGAAGCATGTATCCCATTTGATGCAATGCAAATTACATTAGTCCCCACTAGTCTTCTAGTAGTTCCGTGGAGAGTAGACTCGAGGCATACTTTTAAATACACTCGACATCCTGAAACCAGCAGAGTCGAGACATACATACGCCCCCCCCCCCCAATCCAACCTTGCATCTCCATATCCACACGCGACGACAACGACTTTATCGGGGATCGATT
>JBBPQP010000925.1:0-15345 GCA_038092555.1 Boletus subgraveolens
GTGTCGTCGGTCGTCTGTTGACTATCTCGCTCCCCTGCGAGCGACACGCTGAGCCAGTTTGGTGCGTTTGCATCCGTGGATGCTTTCGCTGTGCTCGTCACAGCGGTCTCATCCGTGGACGTCTCCGCTTGACTGGTTTCTGCTGTTTGAGTTCTCTCGTCAGCCTCCCTGACCTCAACCTTGTCGTTACCCCCTGCCTCTCGGCCCTCTCTGCTCGACATGTCTTCACTCGGTGGCATCCATAATGCGTGCGTGGTTTTCGACTCGGTGTCTGGTGGGTTTGCTTCCTCGCCCTTCCCTGGGCTTCTGCTAACTCTTCCCTGGCCTGTCTTGACTTTTCTGGACTTGTTCTGCACCTTTTCGTAGCTGCGCGTACTGTCGAATTGCTTAGTAAGGTAGTCCATACTCTCGCACGCTGTCTCATAGTGTCGAAAATGTCTTGCAATGGATTTCGGAACTGAGCATTCTATCATTCTTTGCATCAGTGAGTCCATGTAGTCATGAAATGGGTTTGGTGGGATTTCCGTGAGGTATTTTGTTGGACCTTGCTGTTCAGCGAGTCGCCGAATCATTGCACACCATTGTGACCAATTCCGGCCGTCCGCTCTTAGCCTGACATCTTCAATTTCCTCATTCGTGGCCATCTTGGGATTCCAAGTTCTGGGTGAGTGGGCTACTGAGCTAGATTGGGGCTCATAACCTGTATAAATATAAGCTGTAGTTGCTCAGTGTAGTCACTATATATTAATAGTAGGGTAGACTGTACCTGTAGTTGCTCAGCATAGTCGCTGAGCAAAAGGCTACAGTACGAAGTATCTAATATGGTAGTCATTATGTAAGCTACCTATCTCGAGTATATTCCAACACAAAGCCCACTGCTCAGTGGTGCCATACTGGCATATGAAACATTCATAACATGTTGGCAGCAAATGGTGGAATCCACAGCACACCCACAACTCAGCCCATTCATTCAAGAAGGGCTTTTCTGGGCCAAAGGGTATCATACACACCTGTGTGCTAACAAAGCTTACCTGTTTGCAATGTGTAAGTCAATTACTTCATTACATGTGTACTTTGAACTTGGGGCTAATACAGTATCAAAGTTGTCACTCTTGTGTATGGCTTTCATGGATGTCCAGGCACTGGGCTGATGAAGCTCCTGCAGCAAGGGCAACCATCTTAGCAAAGGTAATAATATTTATATCTTATAATTGGATGTATAACTGTAACTATATATCAGTTATGACAATACTGCATGAAGTATGCTGATACCAATCCCAATGCCCAGCTGAATCTAGTGCTGTGCTGGTCTGGCCTGAAGCCAGGAAGCCAGTTAAGCCAAGCCCTCTCAGGCCAGGCCAAGCTGAGCCATGAGCCCCACCCAAGCCCCTAAGACAGCCCAGCCCATGTTTTGAGAAGCCAAGGCCAGGCCAGGCCAAACTGTTGAAGCCCCAAAAGCCCTGAATCCTTGCCCAGCAAAATCTGATTTCCTATAAAAAGTATGTTGACATAAATTTTAAGGTTTCATCTTACTCACCAATCTAATTATTCACTAAACCACCACTGGATATGCCTTGTTCTGATGCAGAACAGCCACACCAGCTGAAATATGTGCCTACCTCCTTGAAATATGTGACATGCATTGATAATGATGCTGAGTTGGAGCTTACTTCCCACTGGCAAGCAAAGGCAGCACATACACTGGTCACACAGCCTCCACAGGGTGAAAAACAAAAGGTAATCAAGATTGATGCCCTTTCAAGCACCACTGAGAGAGTCAAACCTAGAGAGTCAACTGAAAAAAAAGGCTTCAAAAGGTAAGTATTTCAGATTTACTGTTTGACAAAGCTACTCATTCAACTTAATACTAGGCAAATGCCATGCTGTTACTCCATCTGCAGATCCACCACAGTTATTGGACATAGCTGATGGAGTTGACAGCAGCATTGAGTCCGATGGCAGCTTTCTTCAAGATGTTCAAGTTGCTGATGTTGATGGGCCCATCAAAAAGGCATGAGGTGACCACATGCAAGATATTGAGGCATTCTTTTCCTTGCCATACCTGAAGAACAACAAAAAATATTGAGATTGTAATGCTTGCTTATGTGTTCTACATTTTCCTTTTTTATTTATTTACTCAGAATACTCTAGTAAGCTATAGAAAAAACTGGTTTCCTTTGTTAATGAGGCCACAACATTGTGGTGCCACCAGCAAGCCATTCATCCAGTTGAATATCAAAAATGGGCGGCTGACAACAGATTCACCTCAATGCTATCCAAAGATGCTAAATGGCATTGTGAGATGGCCTGTGAAGCCAGCACATCTGGAAAATCTGAGCTCAGCAGGCAAGCATTGCTTGATACACATCTGGTAGTCAAGGAGCAGGTCATCCAATACTCGGATCTGGCCTTGTGGGATGCTCTGATTGACTGGATTATTGACACTGATCAGGTGAGTATCATGATTTCAATATATGATCCTACTGATCATATATAGCCCCTCTCTGCTATGGAGCATCCTTTGTTCCAGAAAGTACTGCAGCTTACCACCTGCACTGGCACAAATGGAATCAACATACCGAGTTACAAGATAAATTACCATGCTATCATTAACCATTTCCAGAAGAACATGAAAAAGGTTTGTCAAATATTTTCAGTGAGTGCTATAAACAACATTATAAGATTTACTGATAATATATTATGCAATAGAGTGAAGTTGTTCAAGGGCGCATCAACCTGACATGTGATGCTTACTTCACAGTTGCTGTGTCATGGATTGAAGAATGCTCACCACACAAATGGACCCTTCAAACAGGACTTTTGGGTTTTGTTTAGGTCAACCATGCTCATGATGGAGTTTGCTTTGGATAAGCTCTCTACTGTTATGACTGGTGTAACAATGGTACACATCTGGGACATATCACATGTTCCCATACTTGGGTCAACTCTGGTTAGAGTTTGAGTGGGACAACTAGCCAAAGCTAGGCAGACTTGGGCTGGCCAAGTGTGGTGAGAGGAGGGCAAGGTGGAGTAGAGGCATGAGAGAAGGGGATTCTCGGGAACATGTTGACTATACCCAGAATGGTGTATATCAAGGTTAAAATATAGTACATGTGATGCTCTGATATATATACTGGAGACTTTAGGGCTGGGGGTGGAGTCCTAAGTCTAAAGTAGAAAAGAGGATGCATTGTGATGCAGTCATGTGTAAGTAAATGATGGATAGAATAGGAAATGCATAGCCCATAATAAGAGAGCTATGTAGGAGAGGAAGTGTCCATCAGAAAAAGAAAAGAAATCATACTAAGTAAATAAAGGAGTCTGAGATGGTGAGAAGGCAGTTCAACAAGGTGATGGTGGAGAGATCCAAAGGCGGTGGAGGAAGGAGATGGTGGCAAGGTGCAGCCTTGCCTTATCCAACAAAAAAAGTCTTGTCTAGGAGTTCTGCCCATGTGATAGAATGGATTCTGAAGTCACAGAGGGAAGCAAAGATTTCCTCGAAGAGAGGGAGGCTGGGGTGGTCAAGCATGAGAGATGGCAAGCAATCAGGGAGGAGTAGAGGAGAAGAAGGAAAAGATGTAGGGGTCTCCTCAATACTCATAACATCTACAAGGTAGCTAAATGTGCTGGTGTATCACACAAGGTATGAGATTAATATTCATTCACACTATACTAATGGATTTTACCAGATTGGCTATGTAATCTGCAACAATGCAAGCAACAACAAGACTATGATGGATGAATTTGTGCAGCTCATTTCTGCTAAAACAGGACAGAAGTTTGATGCTCAAAACTGTTGATTATGGTAAGCTGTCCTAATCTCTGTTACGACCAGTAACAATGGTACACGTTTATGAAGAACCATGTCTCATTCCTACACTTGGACACCTCCATATGGAGTTAAGTGTGAATGGCCTGACATATGTCAGCAGTACTGGAACTGGCCCAGAGTTGGTAGAGGGGAGGATGAGGCAGAGGTGAGGTGAGGCATAAGGGAGGGGATCTCAAGGAATGGTTTGACTACACAAAATAGTGTATATCAAGGTTAAGAAGAAAGGAGTATACAGATGGCACTCCAATATATATAGTAAGGTACTTTAGGGCAGGTGTCAGGGCCCTAAAGATAAATAAGGAAGGAGATGTGTCACATCACGAGGCACGTGAGGTAAACAATTGGGATATAAAGGAAAGATGCATAGCTGTGAGAAAAGCTATGTAGGAGGCAGTGTCAGTGCAAGTCAGAATGAGTAAAGTAAGAGTCATAAAGAAAAAGGGGAAACCCAAGAGGCAGTACAGATAGGGGTGTATCTGGAGGTGATGGTGGAGGTATCCAAAGGCAATGGTGAAGATGTCTGAGGGTGATGGAGGACAGCCTCATCCCTCGAAGAGGGATTCATCTAAGAGATTGGCCCAGGTACTGACAGGGATCTGGTAGTCCCTGAGGTCAGAGAAGAGAGTGGCAAAAAGAGAGGAGCTGGGATGGTTGAGGTGGGATGGTGGGGTATCCAATGAAGGAGATGGAGTCAGGAGATGAGTAGGAGGAGGCGAATAAGGAAATTGAGTAGAAGCTTCCTTAACTGTAACATTACCCCCTTCGTTGATCTGAAGTTCCATCTCAGACCTATAATCATCCACTTCAGTCTCCTTCATTGACCTTGTAATTGGTGAGATCCCAGGAGGAGTCTGGGATATTGTGGGGACATTGAGACCAGAGGTGATCATGGGCATAGCATCTGATACAGCATCGGTTGGGGCAAAGGGACATGACGTGGCTGGGGGTGACAATGCAGCAAAAGTGGCACCAGTACCAGGGGCAGTCCTGCTGAATATGCCTGAGTTGTCGGCATTGGAAGTGCCGGGTATACTCCAAGCATTCCATGGATACATACATTGGGGGCATCAGGATGGGGAGTGGATACATGGGATAGGGAGCCCATGCTAGACTGGGGATCACCATCCATGGTTGGAGCTGGGTGACTGGGATCCAATCCAGGGGTTCCTGGCTGGTCACTGGTCCCGCTAGGAATGTAGATGTGGAGGAGTGGGTGGACGACTGTAGAGTCTCCCAATGGGGAGGGAATAGTGTGTGGGGGCTGTGATGGAAGGCCTGCCAAGAAAAGGGGATGGTGGGCACGGTTGAGGAGATGATGAGGAGTAGTGATGGGTCTGGGGGGAGGGTCTCTGGATACAGGAAAGGGGGAGGTAGGGGTTTCTTGGGGAGATAGGATGATGGTTCCACTACATTGTGGAATAGGCTCTCCATCATTGGATTGAGGGGAGGGTTCTCTGGATCCAATAAGAGTGTTGGTGGGGGTGGAATAATCAAATTGGGGAGAGCAGACAAAGATGGAAGGTTCAGGGGTGTTGTCGTAGTATCTCTCCCACTTAGCTTGGGGGAGGGTGAAGATGATGGGATTGAGAATAGGGGATAGCTCTCCAAGAGGTAGGAGAGAGATACAGAGGTTGACTCCTGCAACGTGCAGGTGGTTGAGGGTGTTATTTCATAGTTTTAGCATAGTTTGCTCAATGGCGAGAATAGGGGCCAGGGAGTCTTGAGCATCAGTGAGGCCGGGGCCCAAGAAGGAAGTGGAACTTGTTTGGACCCTAAAGGCCCAGGGGAGAAGGGATCGAAAGGTGGTATAGAGGCGGTATTGGTGGACAAGGTGGCAGAGTGTTTCATTACTTAAGAAGAAGGGGAGGGACTCGAGTGCCTTCGACGTTTGAGATCTTTCAAGAATGCCAACATAGAGGAGATGACAGGTGGATGGTGGTAGGTGGCTGATGCGGACAGACAGGGAGATGGAAGGGATGAGGGGGAAGGTCATGGGCGAAGATGGTGGTTAGAGAAGAAGGAGGGTTCAGAGTCTGACCCTTCCTTTATACTCTGAAAGTATCGCCTTGGCATTTCCCAGGTGGGATTCTGGTTCCCACGTCCATTCAGAGTCCAGGTATCCCCGCCAGTGCACCAGATATTGCCTCCTTTGGGGCATTTTGTGATGATTGATGATTTTCTCAACCTCATATTCCTCCTTGGTTCTGAGGAGTTCTGGAAGTGGGCAAGCAAAGTTAGGCCCATGTTCAGGAGTTTCCCAATAGGATAATAAGAGGGAGGTATGGAAGATGTTATGGATCTTCCATTGCAGGGGTAGTTTGAGCCAATAGGCAACCTTAGAGATTATGGTGGAGATTTCAAAAGGTCCCATATGGCGAGGGGAGAGTTTCCTTGAAGGGATTTGCAATTTCAGGTTGTGGCTGTCAAGCCACACTTTCTCTCCGATTTTCCACGGTTGGAATCTGGATAGATTCCATTCTTTCATTTTCTGTTGTGCCAGGGTGTGTGCAGCTTTGGCTTTTTTCTGTGCCTCATCAAGGTTGGAAAGGCGAGATTCGAGGGTGAGATTAAGGGTTTTCCTAATTGTCGGGTAAGAGTGAGGGGAGTATCCAAGCATTAGGGAGAATGGTGACTTGTGGGTGACCAAGTGTTCTGCCAAGTTATGTGCGAATTCAGCAAATAGGAGAAGGTCCAGCCACTTCTGTGGGATACCATCGCAATAAATGTGCAAGTAGGTCTCCAATTCTTGATTGTATCGTTCCGTCTCCCCATTAGTCTGAGGGTGATATGCAATGAAGAGAGAGATATCGTATCCCAGAAGGTTTGCCAATTCCTGGGCAAAGGCCGACACAAATTGTGGGCCTCTATCAGATAGTAGTCAGTCATGGAGACTGAAGCATTTGAACACATGTTCAAAAAATAAATGGGTTATGCCAGAGGCATCCACCATTTTTGTGCAAGAGGCCAATATTACCCCCTTTATAAGCCCATGGTCAACCACAACCATAACAGAATCAAAGCCCCACACTGATGGGAGGTTGGTAACCAGGTCCATGGAAAGGTGCTGGAAAGGACAGGAGGCAGTGAAATCAAGGGGAACAACAGGAGAGATGGTAGGGTGGGTTTGTACTTTGTATGCCTGGCAACAGCACAGCCAGTAACATATCACTGGACAAAGAAAGAGAGGCCAGGCCACCAGTAGTCACGTGAGAGAAAAGCAATGGTCCATAGGTGGCTGCCATGCCCCCTTTCAAAGGAGGAGTGGGCAGCAGAGATGATATTGTGGCAAGCGTTGGAGGGAACATAGAGGCAATTCTTGAAGTACAAATGACCCTCAATGTAGGACCAGTCAGTGGCACAGGTTCATCTGAGAGGTGGTGTTTTGGTCTCCATATGATGGAGGGCATCCAGCACAAGTGGGTCGGCAGTGGAGGAGAAGTAGATTTTGTCCGATAATGCCATATCAATGGTGTGAAGTTGGTGGTCGAAGGCATCGCTGGGCAACATCTGGATGGCACAGTTGTCACCAGATGTGTCTACAATGTCCTTTTTGGACAGGGCATCTGCAGGTGCCATTTTGCTTCCTAGGAGAGCTATATAGGACAGGTCAAAGTCCTGGAGAAAGAGCAACCAGTGTGCCTGCCTTCATGACAGCTTCCATGGCTCTTTGAAGTACATCAAATTCTTGTGGTCAGTTTGTACCACCACAGGGTGAGAGGAGCCTAGTAGATATTGGTGCCATTCCTCCAAGGCATGTATGACAGCAAGCAGTTCATGGTCAAAGACATCACAATTTCGTTCCACCAGAGAGAACATTCAGGAGATATACCCACAAGGGCACAAATCACTGTTGGGGTCAGGTTGCATCAAGACACCATCAGATGTCATTAAGGAGGCGTTGGTCATAACGGTGAACGGTTTGGAGGGGTCGGGGAATGCCAGGATGGGTTTTGAGGTAAAGGCCCACTGAAGGGCCTGAAAGGTGGTTTCTTGTGGAGCGTCCCAATGCCAAGGTTGGGATTTCGAGGTGAGATCAACAAGGGGGTGTGCAATGGCAGAGAAGAAGGGGATGAATCTTTGGTAAAAGTTGCAGAATCCTAGAAAGGACCTGACATCTTTCACATCCACTGGGGTTTGCCATTCATTGATCACCTTTAACTTGGCAGGGTCCATCTTTGCTCCATCCTTACTGACAATCATTCCTAGGTATTCCACTTTGGGTATGGTGAAGGTGCATTTTTCCAGTTTGAGGAACATCTGATATTCTTGGAAGTGTTGGAGAACTTTCTGAGTACATTCCTCGTGCAGCTTTGCATCTGCCAAGTGGATAAGGAGGTTGTCCATATAGATGATGAGCCATTCTTCCACAATATAGGCTCCAAAGATATCATTCATGAAGGCTTGGAACATTGCTGGGGAGTTACACATTCCAAAGAACATAACAGCTGGTTCAAATAATCCCAGGGAGGTGAGGAAGGCTGCTTTCCACTGATCTTCGGGTTTGATCAGGATGTTGTTATACCCCCATCTGATGTCAAACTTGGTGAACATTGTAGACCCTTTGAGCTTGTCTACAAGGTCAGATATGAGGGGGAGGGGGTAGGCATTCTTGATTGTGTGTTGATTCAGGTATTGGTAGTCTTGGCAGAGTCGAAGCTTCCTGTCTTTCTTCTGAATGAAGAAGAAAGGTGAAACTTGAGGGGATTTTGATGGGGTAATCTTGCCACTCTTCAGGTGTTCTTCAACAAACTTCTTACAAGCCTGTTGCTCAGCTGGGTTGAGTGGGTAGGTCTTTGCATGCCATGGTACAAAAGAGTCCTTTAACTCTATGGCATGATCATACTGCCAGGAGGGGGGTAATTTCATGTCTTCCTTGTTAAAGATGTCCTCATAGTCCTGGAAGACCAGAGGGATAGTGGTGGTCATTTTGTTTTGTTGTTGTGCTATTGCTGTAGATAGTGTAGTTGGTCTCAATACACACTCTGGTATATCTCCATAGGTATGAAAGAACCTAGCGCATTGGACAGGTGTCCACTTCCTGAACCCTTCAGTGAGTTCTTGCTCTATGAAATGATAAAAGCAACTAATGCTTCAAGTAACACCAAACTACAATTGATATCAAGTCCAAAGAAGTAAGAAGGGGGAATGCGAAGTGAGCCCTAGGGTCTCCTGAGTCCTGCTTTGAATGAGATATCCAAAGAGACTAGACTGGAGATTCCAGCCGTAGTCCTCTGGTCTTTTATATGCATACTACGTGTGTACATGTTGTGGCTAGATCTACTGATCTAGGGCATAGGGTAACGGTAATTAAATACGTGAGGCATAGGCATGTAGAATGGAAGGAGCGGTGATTAAATATGCATGTAATTGTGTGAGTGAAATGGAAGCATGACGGAGATGAACGTGAGAAATAATATAACCATATTGGGATTGGATCTCAGATCCGATCGGGGAAGAGGAAAAGAAACAAAGTGCGTCCATGCGCGAGTCCATCTAGTGGCTCTAGAGAAAGTGAAAGTGATATGGGTGAGCACACGTGACTATCACGTGATCCGATAAGATAAGAAAAAGAATATCCTGATTACGACCGTAACACGATGTTTGAGGAGAGATCTGGCCTCAACTGAGATGGGAATCACCAAGGGAAGCACAGGAGGGCGGCTGTGCATGGAGGGGCACTGTTAAGAGGGCAGTGCTGGGGAGAGCCGACAAGGGCACTGTAAGAGGGCAGTGCTGGGGAGATCCGAGAGTACAGCCAAGGCTGTAGAGTTCATGGGGGTCGGGTCAGGCCAGCCCTAAAGGAGGGGAGGGGTGGGAAGATCCAAAGGGATATTCCAGGGAAGATCCAGGGAAAATCCAGGATCAGGACACAGGAGGGCGGCTGTGTCAGAAGGCGCTGCACGAGGGGGTAGTGCAGGAGGAGGCGAAGCCATGCCGTTGCAAGACGATATGTCGAGCGTAGACGAGCGTGAGAATGCGCCAGGGTGGATGGTCGGAGATGGGAGATTACGTGTTGGTACACGGTCGAGGAGGAGGAAGAGAAAAAGACCGGGGGGGTACCAAAACTGTAACAGAGTGAATGGATTGAGCTTGAGGACGATAGTTCCTATAAGCATCTCAAGTCCTGTAGTCTTGTGGACTAGAACAAGGACACAGGAATAAGGAAGATAAATCCTATTAAGGATCTCTGTATCAAGTACAGGTGGTAACAAGTCTCAAAGTCCTTAGTAGATAGTAGAGCATTCAGCCCAGTATAAGTACTCTAAGGTATAAGGTTAAAAAGGAGTTGGAATGTATATGAACAACTCCTTATGGTAAAGCCCTAAGACCTATAGATAAGAGGTCTTATCGCTATAGGTTAGACCACTTGGTAAAGGCTAGAATACTACGTCATAGATAAGAGTTGAACCCTATAGAACTTCATAGAAGTCTCCTATCACCCGGTATGACCCAGAATACCCTAAGACCTGGGTAGAAGGCATAATGTCATGGTCTAGACATCAGGGTGAAGGGTATGACACAATATCTGTCACAGAGTGTGACGATCTAGAACTGTATGACTCATAGGTCATGTCCCGTTAGGACTGTAACAGTCTAGGTGCTCTGTAAGACCTGAAGGGGTCTAGAGCTGGTCTAAGTCTAGATTGGAGTCTAGTACTTAGCCCTAGCCAATATACCGTATCTGGTAGAGATCCAGATTGGTCTGTCAACCATTAGTGAATATGAATAGTGTACTGAATCAGGATACTGTGGATGTAGAATGTGAAAGTATGAAATATAATACCACAGTTCCGACAGGAGATGCTCCTGAGGCTGTGCCCTCAGAGCTAGAATGCGCTTGGGGCAGCTTCTGAATATCCCACATGTCGACAAGGACTTTGATGGCTGCTGGCTTGCTTTTGTTGATTTTTGTCACCATTTCCTTGTAGTCAGCAATATTATCAACATTGATTGCATCCGCAACATATTGTCTACATTCAGTGTGAGTCCAAGTTGTGTAATAAATGAATAAAAAAAATACTCTTTTATCTTTGGTAAAGTGTATCTAAATGGGTAATGTTTCTTTGCGGTGACCTCATAGTCATCCTGGCCATGCTTTTCGAGCATACTCTGCAAAAATTCAGTATAGTTTGAGGACTTGACAGCAAACGAAAGTTCCTTCATTTTCGTCATCTTCTCTTTCTTTGAGGTAGCTTTACCTTGAAGTATCTTCTTGACCTTGGAATAGACAATCAATGACATGGAGAATACCTGTTCAATTTCTGAGTTCTCCTCAGGTTCTGGCATTGGGGATGGCAACAGCATGGCAATGTGAAAAAAGAAAGCCACTAGTAGTACTGATACATAGCTAAGTTACACTCAGGGTCCTGAACACGTGATGACACGTAACGGCCCAAAAATCCAAATAATTTGGTCAAATTCCACGAACTTTTGAAAACCGCTGTAACGCCGCTCACGGCTAAGCTTGTCACATATCCCTAGTACGGACATGATTTATATCGGATCTACGGTCTATTCCGCAACTCGGAGACCAATGCAGGTCATTGCTGTTACTGTCGCGCAAAAAGCCTCCCAAGTTGGCAGTGAGCGCACGGACTCGACGTGGCATTAGGAGTCTTGGTTCTCCGTCCCCATGTGGGGAGGAGGGCGTTCTGTGGGAACTCAAGTGTCGTCAGGGGGCTTAACCGCTACCCCGACCGTTGCCCTTCAGGGTGAACTGCCAACTAAGTACAAACGGTGTGTAATTACGTAATACAATGGCTATGCTATTGTACCCACTTCGCAATATCATGACGTTAGTTCATTCATTCATCGTGTGAATCACATAGCATCACTATGTAGTACACAGCATGTATGTAAGTGTTCCGGGTTATCGTAACCTAACAGTTTATAAGTCGCTTAGGTCTGTCATCGTTTCGCACCGCCATGTCCGACGTCGTTCTGATCTCACCGTACCCAAAGGTGCAGTTGTTTCGCAGATCCATCTTCACCCATGTCCTGGGGACCACATTAGATGCACCAGGCCTCGTCGGCGGCTTTCCCGCTACCTCACCTGCTTTCATTGACGCGGCTACAGGGACAGTCCTGACCCGCGCTACTCTCCGTTCCTACGCCCTCCAATTCGCCCATTCCCTCCACAACCTCCCCGCACCCCTCACGTATCCGACCCAGCACAGCGCCCCACCTACCATCCTCATATTCTCCCCCAACAACATCGTCTGGCCCATCCTTTTGCATGGCGCTACTGCTGCCGGGTTCCGTGCCACACTGGCCAACAGTGGCTATACCTCCACCGAGCTGGCGTATCAATACACCAATGCCGGTGCCCACCTTGTGTTTGTTCACCCGACCCTCGTGCACGTCGTCCAGGATGCCCTCAAGTCGATTGGCTGCACCGAAGCTGAGATCCGCTCCAGAGTCGTCCTGGTAACGTCCCATTGGCTCACTGGCGCACCTGACCCGAGATCTACGGGGTTCGCGTCCCTTACGCAACTGGGGACGTTCCTGGGGAGGGGTGAGCTTCCCCACGAGGTGAGCTTTGACGGAGAGCGATCGAACGAGACGTTGTACCTCTGTTATTCCTCTGGGACGACCGGCAAACCCAAGGGCGTCGAAACGACCCATTACAATCTCACCTCGCTCATCGACATTCTGAGACCAGCGTGGCCGGGAACGATCCCATGTCTGACACCGTCGTTGCCCAGGGACACCAAAGGTCCACAACCGGATGTGATTTTTGGACCATTACCCTATTACCATATTTATGGCGCGATCAAGTTGCTGTTTTTCCCCCTCTCGCTTTGTACGCCGGTGGTAGTCACAGCGGGATTCGATCCAATGCGGTTTTGCGAGGCTGTGGAACGATACAGGGCAACCATTTTGTTGGTCGTTCCACCCATACTAGTCGTGCTTGCTCGTCATGAGGGTATGTGTTCTTATTTTTTTCTGTGTGATTTGAATCTATGTATTTCATCACGAAAGCCAAACCTCGCCTGGTTGTTTCCATGGGCTGACTCCTCTATTGATAGCCATTGAAAAGTACAACATGACTTCAATACGTTCGATGTACTCTGGCGCTGCTCCCTTGGGGGCAGACCTCGTAGCGACCATAAGAGAGCGTCTCAAAAAAGTCGGTGCTGACGCTGTCATTTGTCAGGGTGTGTCCACTGACCTGCCAATTCTACTCATCACATTGATCCACTTTTTCCCCCCGTGATGGTAGCATACGGTCTCACAGAGACATCCCCGACGGTCACGGTGTTACACCCAGACGACGCCAACAAGCACATCGGTTCCGTCGGTCGGGTCCTGCCCAATCTTGAAGTTCGACTGGTCCGCGAAGACGCGGGAGAGGTTAGTATCTGACATTTGTGCTGTGTGTTGCTGTTGGTCGATCATTGATATGTACCTGGCATGTGGTATTGTAGGTCATTACCGATATTGACCGCGCGGGCGAGATGTGGGTTCGAGGGCCGACGATAATGAAGGTGTGTTCTGAGTGCTGGTTGGCTCCTTGCACGTTGCTCATGCCTGGGGGTCGCCATCAGGGGTACTTGAACAATGCCAGTGCAACAGCATCCGCGATAACGCCCGATGGGTGGTTCAAGACGGGAGACATCGCTATCAGTGATGCCGAGGGATTCCTTACGATCATCGACAGACGGAAAGAGCTCATCAAGTACAAGGTGGGTGCATGCAGGCTCACGTCAGCCATAGCTTTGTGATATTCACCCCTGCGTGTTTCTTTTGCTCTTCTTTTCTTCTTGATAGGGTTTCCAAGGCAAGTCGGTTTCGATGGCGTTCGCGCGTCATTTTATGCTAATAAATGAATTGGATATGGTGCAGTACCACCCGCAGAGCTCGAGGCGCTACTTCTTCAGCATCCGGACGTTGTGGATGCTGCTGTTATCGGGATATATGACAAAGAAGAGGCGACTGAGTTGCCAAGGTACGCCGAATACCCCCTTCTTCTGTCTTCTATCCCGCTGAAACTCACTCCATTGTGTATACAGAGCATACATCGTACCTGCACGCCCCATCACACCACACGAGAGCGCCAAAATGTCACTTCAGGTCCAAGCATGGATCGCTGGTCAGGTGGCAGCGCACAAGAAATTACGGGGAGGTGTCATCACTATCGACCAGATTCCGAAAAGGTAGGCGAGTCGTTTGGTGTTTGTTGGTGCTCGCGTTGTTATAGCACGTGATGCTCATCGTGGGGGACTTTAGTGCTTCGGGTAAGATTCTACGACGGGAGTTGCGTGAGAGGGCAAAGGGGGAGGTGGGACATGGCCAAGTGGTGCCACGGGCGAAGCTGTAGAGGACGGTGATAACAAGGATGGGGGGAATACCCCGTTTGAGAGAGCGGGATAACCAACCTGGGTTCATCGCATGTGCTCTGCTCTGACTACTCATAGCCGGTTCAGGTAGTACACTAATCTGTGATGATCGATGGATCGACAAACCCGATGAAGTTCTTTTCATGCCGCTCGCGGCTCTTGTCACATATCCGAGTACGGACATGATTCATATTAGGTTTACAGTCTATTCCGCAACTCGGGGACCAATGCAAGTCGTTGCCGTTACTGTCGCGCAAAAAGCCTCCCAAGTTGGTGAGTGCGCGGACTTCCATGTCGGGTTAGGAATCCTGGTTCTCTGTCCCCATGTGCGGGAGGAGGGCGTTTTGTGGGAACTCAAGCAGGAGCGTTGACCGATGGTTCATTGGAGCAGACGTCGAGCCCGACCGAAGTCATATTCACGACGATACTCCCCCGCTTCATCGCTCGAATTTCTTTTTCGCCCGCCAGATGCACCGTCTCCTCGCAAAGCGGGACATGCACACTCAACACGTCCGGTTCCCGACACAGCGCCTCCAAGTTTTCCACGTATTTGTACCGCGCACATGCGAAAGGCGTGTACGAGGTGCGCGAGGTGGAGGCCGATCCCACCGAGCTCGAGGATACCGAGGGTGCGGTGGGTGAGATCGTGTGTGTCCCTGGAGGTGATCGGGGATTTCCGCGTGCCTGTATACATGAAACGTTCGGCTCTGGAAAGGTGGCGGAGGGTGGTTAGGATGAGGTAGAGGGCTGTGGTGGCCGTTGCGCCGGCGCTGGCGTCGGGGGTATTCGACATGTTGATGGGACTGGGCGGGGTGGAGAATGGTGGCACATTTTAAAAAATTGTACATACGAAAATAAAAAAACGGAACGAGATTAGTTCCAGCTACCTTTGGCAGCACACTCTAACACGTCAATCTGGTCGTACCCCGCACCGTTGTGTATGATTAACTTGACGGTGCCCATCTTGGCTAGCGCACCGATGATTTCCTTGTCGAACATGCCAATCCGGTCCGCTGAGGGGTTGTGACGATAGATACCGACCATACCGTCGTATTTACCACCTGGCTTGTGCGATTGGGCCCCAGATGAGTCTGTGTACAATGTGTGTGTATGGCCGTGAGGAGGATGAAATCAGGAAATCGTTTATGCGATGGCAGTGTGATGGGTGTTTGA
>JBBPQP010000926.1:0-15336 GCA_038092555.1 Boletus subgraveolens
CCAAACAGCACCGCCGACGTCTCTTTGGTCGCTCTGTGATGTCTTTTAGATCAGGGAAAGACAAGGGGAGGTCTGAGACATCCAATGACGCCAAGTCTCCTCCATCCCCGACGGGGATAACATCTTCCCATATCAAGCGTCGTGAATCTCAGGACGACAACAACGTCGCGGCGAGGCACGCTCGGGCTGAACGCAGTGCGGAGGTTGGCAAGGGCACGGAGAGGCATGGTTTGTTTGGTGGGACGTTTACGTCGTCAATGGGTCGATCCAGAAAGCCACCTCCTAGTGTTACGCCGTGAGTGGTCCCTTCTTCCCGATGTTCAGAAGGGCGGTGGTTGACTGGTGGATGATGGACAGGATGCTGTTGGAAGAGAGCGGTTCGACAGAGAAGACAGCGACGACGAGTATTTCGAGGCTATATGGCAGGAAATCGTTCCAACGTCCTTCGGCGTCCGACAGTTCGACATTGAGCAGTCTCAGGAATGACGTGCGGTCTAGTAGCGAGGGCGATGGCAAGAAGGGAGAGTTAGAGAGACGAAAGTCGGTCAAGAAAATGAGGGACCAGGAGAAGGCAACGTCCAAGGTGAGACTCAGGGAGTTCAAGGAGGCCGAATCGTCTCGCAAGCAGACGGGGACGTGTGCTAATGAGTTTATTTTCTTTGCAGCAGATTGCCGACAGTAACCTCGTCAACTGGGCAAATTCACATTTGCCGATATCTCATCAGATAACGGATCCCTCCGGACCCCTGTTTGACGGCCTCGCGCTCCTTCGACTTGCGGAAGACGTGATGGGCAAGTCTCCCTCACCTCCGATCCCCGATTCTGCGTTCCCTTCTGGACCCGACGACGACAGAGTCGATGGTCTATCCCGATTATTCCGCTTTATGCGCGACAATCATGTAAAGGTAGGATCTGTTAGTATCAACGACGTTCGGCAAGGCAAGCGAGACAAGGTGATGAAACTCGTCAAGGCACTCAAAGCTTGGGAGGATATACGGAAGGAAATTATGAAAAGTCTTCAAAGCCCTCTTCAATATTGTTTACTTCCATAAATTGAAAGGGAGAGATGTCGCTGCGTGCCATTATATGCTCGTTGCCCACGAGGTGTTTTCTCGAGGTCGATGAACTCGACTCGTATGCTCCATTCGTGTCTTGTAAGCCATTTGTTAACCATAGCCTACAGTGTGACTCGTATTCATTTTCATTTTTTGTATGTTTTCTTATGGATACCCATTGACACATTCCTGTTTGCACTTGTTTCCATATTATAGGCGTTTGTACTCACAGTTTTTAGTATATTTGACGGAGATACGATTTATCGAAGGAACATTAAGGTTACGGTCGGGATGCTTTGGCGGCATTGGACGCCTTCCGGGTAAGTGGCCGCGAGGATCAAATAATCTGACACAGAATCGGAGATTGTATTGCTCGGTCAGATCTACAATCATGACCTATCGTTTACGCGACTTAAGCGTTGAGAATCTCGCTCCATCCCACTTCTCCCGCATCACTGCTAATAGATGCGGTGTAACGGAATCCGATGGGCATGTTTTCAACAGAGCAGTTCCCTGAGAGGGTGTAGCCGGCTTTTCGACAGGTGTACTTCATGTCTATCCATTCACCCAATAAAGAGATCATTGCGGTATCTAGGCACGGTTGAATGCGTTCCTGCTTTTTTCAATGTCCTCCCGGGCCTTTGAGCGTTTACACAAACTGTCATGTTCAGTTGTATTCGGTCAGCTCTAACGAATTTAAAAGGTACTTGTGTCGTTCTGTCGGCGCAGAGAACAATGAAATGATGTGCCTACCAGTGAAACGGTTGCATTCACGCGCAAAATCCCTTGCTACCAAGTTTGAGCAAGGAGGTGAAACCACTTACATCGACGAGGCCATTGCTCTTGATCGCAAAGTACTGGAACTTTTCCCACCTGGCCACCTCAAGCGATCTGCACCCTTGACTTGGCTTTCAATTCATCTTGGTGATCGCTACAAGCAGCTCGGGGCGATGGTGGACCTCGAGGAGGCCGTTGCCCTCGACCGAGAAGCACTGGCAATTTGCTCACCGGGACATCCAGGTCGGCCAGCGTCTTTGAGCAACCTCGCAGGTCATCTCTCCGGTCGGTACAAGCAGCTTGGGATGATGGAAGACCTCAGCGAGGCCATTCTCCATGGCCGAGATGCACTGGCACTTCGCCCGCTGGGACACCCGGATCGGTCAGCGTCCCTGAACAACCTCGCAGTTAGTCTCTCCACCCGGTATGATCAGCTCGGGGAACTGGAGGATCTCAACGAGGCTATTACCCTCGGCCGAGATGCACTCGCACTTCGCCCACTGGGGCATCCAGATCGGTCAACGTCATTGAGCAACCTCGCACTTCATCTCTCCACTCGGTACAAGCGGCTTGGGGAATTGGAGGACCTCAACGAGGCCATTCTCCTTGGGCGAGATGCACTGGTAGTTTGCCCACCGGAACACCCGGATCGATCAACACTATTGAGCAACCTTGCACTTCCTCTCTCCACTCGGTACGACCAGACCGGGGGAATGGAGGACCTCGACGAGGCCATTGCCCTCGATCGAGATGCACTGGCGTTTTGCCCACCAGGACACCCAGGCCGGCCAACCTCGTTGAGTAACGCCGCAGTTCATCTCTTCACCCGGTACAAGCAACTTGGGGAAATGGAGGACCTCAATGACGCCATTACCCTTTGCCGGGATGCACTGGCACTTTACGCACTGGGACACCAAAACCGGACGCTGTCATTGAGCAACCTCGCGCTTTATCTCTCCACTCGGTACAGCCAGATCGGAAGAATGGATGACCTCAATGAGGCCATTACCCTCGGCCGAGATGCACTGGTACTTTGTCCACTGGGGCACCAAAATCGGTCAACATCGTTGACCAACCTTGCACTCCATCTCTCCGCTCGGTACAAGCAGCGTGGGATAATGGAAGACCTCAACGAGGCCATCACCCTCGGCCGAGACGCATTGACACTTTGCCCACAGGGGCATCCAAGTCGGTCAACATTATTAAGCAGCTTCGCAGTTCATCTCTGTATTCGTTACAGGCAACTCGGGAAAATGGAGGACCTCAATGAGGCAATTGGCCTCAGCCGAGATGCGCTAGCACTTTACCCACTGGGGCACCCAGGTCGACCAACGTCATTGAGTAGCCTCGCACTTCATCTCTCCACACGGTACGACCAGCTCGGGGGAATGGAGGACCTCAGTGAGGCTATTACCCTCGGCCGAGATGCACTAGCATTTTGCCCATTGGGGCACTCAAACCGGTCAACATTATTAAGCAACCTCGCACTTTATCTTTCCAGTCGGCACAAGCAACTTAGGGCAATGGAGGACCTCAGTGAGGCCATTCTCCTTGACCGAGATGCATTGGCGCTTTGCCCACCGGGACACTCTAATCGGTCAGCGTCCTTGAACAACCTTGCAGTTCATCTCTCCATTAGATACGACCGGATTGGGGCAATGGAAGACCTCAACGAGGCTATTCTCCTTGAGCGAGATGCACTGGCACTTTGCCCAGCAGGGCATTCAGTTCGGTCATCGTCACTGAGCAACCTCGCACTCCATCTCTCCACTCGGTACGACCAGATTGGGGCAATAGAGGACCTCAACGAGGCCATTACCCTCGGCTGGGACGCACTGGCACTACACCCGCTAGGACACCCAGATCGGTCAACTTCCCTGAGCAACCTCGCGCTTCATCTCTCCACTCGGTACAAGAAGCTTGGGGAAATGGAAGACCTCAATGAGGCCATTGCCCTGGGCCGAGATGCACTACCACTTTACCAAATCGGGCACCCAGGTCGGTCAACGTCATTGACCAACCTGGCAGGTTACCTCCTTACTCGGTTCACGCGATCGACTCATCAGTTAAACGATAAGGAGGAGCTATTCAGGGTCTATGCTCAGCTGGCACATGTATTGCACATGGCATCTTCTAGTGATCTCTCCGCCGCAAGAGCATGGATCCGTGTAGCTGAGTATTTCCAGCACCCCACGACACTTCTAGCATACCAAACATGTCTTCGCTTGCTTACTCATCACCTCACCACTCTACCATCTTTACCTCAGCATCTTACTGTCCTCAAGGAGCTCACTTCGTCACTCGCAGTAGACGCGTTCTCAGCTTGTCTTCGTCAGCACTCTCCTGTCAATGCTGTCGTGTTTCTAGAGCAAGGTCGAGGCGTCTTTTGGAGTCAGCTCACTCGCCTCCGTTCCCCGCTTGACGATGTCATTGCATCTGGTCCAACGGGAACAATGTTAGCTGACGAGTTCCTGCGGTTGACATCACACATTCGGAATGCCCTCAATTCAGCTGGTGCAGATCAGCATGATCGCGTGTGCCGTCTCAACGTTGAATTGGAAGGAGTCGTGACCAATATTCGCAAGTTACCCGGGCTCTCGCACTTCCTTCTGCCCTCGCCCTTCCCCCATCTCCAACAGGCCGCCCGCGACGGCCCTGTCATCATAGTAAATGCGAGCGAGTATGGCTGTGATGCTCTCGTTGTCTTAATTGACCAGGACCCCGTTCACATCCCACTGTCGATCACACAGGAAGATGTTCGAGAACTGTCATCGAAGTTCCGTACCTTGACTGTGCGCGCAAAGTCAATGGACGTGACAAGAGATCTCTGCATCAGCTTGCGGGAACTCTGGGACAAGGTCGTTTCCCCCATAGTCGACTTCCTCCGGACGATTCATCCATTTCAGTCACGCATCTGGTGGTGCCCCACTGCCGAGTTTTCCCTTCTTCCGCTGCACGCCGCCGGTCCGTTCAGGAAGAGTCAAAAGAAACTCGCTGATCTGTACATCTCGTCTTATACCCCCACACTCACTGCCCTCATTCGTGCTAGACGGTCGCATCCTGCATCAAATGCGAAACGCTTCGTTGCTATAGGTCAAGCAACGGCTATTGGCGAGAATGAACTCGTTTCCGTCGGCGTCGAACTGGCCAACATTGGTCAGCGCGTCGATGGTCTGGCCACATTCACGCGCATCGAGGGTGAAGAATCTCGCATCGCCCGGGTCACCGAAGAACTTGGCAAGAGCGAATGGGTACACTTTGCATGTCATGGTATCCCCAATCGGAAAGAGCCATTCGAGTCCGCGTTCGCTCTCTACGACAGACATTTCACCATCCAACGAATCACTCAGTGCAATTTAGAGAATCCCGAGTTTGCCTACCTCTCCGCCTGTCATACCACCGTTGGGGACGAAGAGAGTCCAGATGAGGTGATTCATCTGGCGTCGGCGATGCAGTTCGCTGGGTTTCGTTCTGTGATCGGGACGATGTGGGCAGTGGACGATGCTGAAACGAAGAAGATCACGTCGATGTTTTACGATAACATGAAGGATGAATCTGGTCGTCTGGATTACACTCGTGCAGCATTTGCGCTGAACAAGACGATGAAAAAATTGGTGGATGTACCATTTGACCAACGTATCTTATATGTACATCTCGGTGCCTAGTTCTTTATATTGCTTCGCTTTCTTACTTTCCCCTGTTGTACTTGCTGTCTGTAACTGTTATCTAGGACTTGTGTGGGGCGAAAGTGTGTAAAAAACCTCAGGTCTTTATGCCTGTATTTAGGCACGAATTCTATACTGAACAATGGAGCCCGGAGGTAATGGTCCACATGATCTCGTTTAGACAGGGGAGTGATTCCGACGTCCCAGAAAAGTACTCATCGTCTCGCCGTGTAAATGGAGCGTTCGAGGGAAAGTCATCGACTGAGCGCGTTTGTCGAGACGACCCCATGTCTTTCTTCAAGTGCACCGGTAACATGAGGATACACTCGCATGTTTCATGAGACAAAACGAGACGACCAGTCCAGAACAACGAAAAACGAGCACGAGCCGCACCTTCTTCGAGGGTGATTTCGCCCACCGCATGGCCCTCGAATCTCTCTGGTTCCCCCCATCTAGGGCACGATGGAGATTTCCGCCTATGCGATCCTGGAGGCGATCTCGGGTTTGAACCCGGGCGTGTCTTTGGCTTTGTTTGCTTTGGCTTTGGCGCAGATGAGGTCGGCGAAGGATCTGCTGAGTTCTTGGGATGCGTTTCTGCTGATGGTAGATGCGTTGATCGAATCTCGAATGTCTGTTCGTGACTTGCGGGGGAAAAGTTAGAAACCAAGTTCAATGATCCACCGCCTGGAGTATGTAGTTGCTACCGATGGTTTGACAGCCTCCAGGGTGTCGGTGACAGTTATAACCACAAGACCCTACATTCGCTCGCTCGGCTGCGGGGAGCCGTTTCAAGCTTATCGTTTGAGAAATGCTTTACCGCGGTCGAAACATGAGCAAAGCATGTGAACGCTGTGAACGATTTTGTGTCCGAACACGAGGACGAAATAGCTTTCGAAACCGGGCAACATACCGAGGTCATTGATTGAAAGAGCATTAACGCCATACAGTTGGTCGATATCGGAATCGTCGTCCACCATGGTCCGGGGATAGCAAGGAGTGATTGGAAACGAATGTAGTTCAACGAAGCGTGGGTGGCGAGCACGAGCTTGAGACGCGGCAGCGCTGTCCTTATCAATTCTAAATTGGGAAGTGTTTGGCGTCATCGAAAAAAAATAAGTACAAATCTCATGCTATTTGGGCACAGTTGTAAGCAGGCGTCCATTACATAAGCTTTATTACATGATTATTTTCCAAGCACATCCCGGGCCACCCGCTGACCAGTGATAACGACCGATGATCCACCGACGTGGTCATTGAACGATGTTGCTGTACATGCTTTGCGTCTTTCGTTTCAAGGCCGAAATACCTTAGGTAAAGCTGGATTGTTTCCTCACAGCTATACTTCACAAGTGGCACCGCCCGGGGAGTCTCGACTCTCCACTACCTCTTCTACACGCATCTAGTGACTCCATCATCGCCCCGCCTGACTCACTCAGTCGTCTCTGTGAAAAAATTCGACAGCCTTGCAAGGTATTCCAGGATTAGGATCGCCATTGGAGAGCCAAACTCGGTTGAGAGCAGCCACAGACGGAAGAACTCGAACTCGACTTCTTCTCTCATCCTTCCCAAGGATGATCTATCCTCTTCAGAAGAAGATCGTGGGGAGGGTAACGTGCAGGCGAATCGGACCCCATTTGCTTCCAGTCCTCCGCCGAGGTTCACGCGTTCTCCAACTCCCACGACGCCTGATGTCATCGAGATCGCTGTACCCGTCCCCATCGTATCTATGGGCATACATGTGATTCTTGTGACTACTTCCCCCGATTCAGCGATACGGGCCCCCAGCGTTACTTGCGATATCCGCACTGCTCATCCGTCGCCAGCCCTCACCGCCTTTTCCAGGGAGTGGGACCCGCCAACACTATTGGCAAGCATCCCAGCGTAATAGTGTATCGTCCAAGGCAAATGGTTTCGGACACGTGCGCAGTCAGATATCGAGACCGAAATTTACACAAATAGACTATCGACGAAATGGTTGAGTGGCTAAAGCCGAAAGGATTCGGTCCGGATGACTATGACAAGTCCATTGGTCAGTCTGATTCCCGAACCATTCCACCTTCCGTGACGTTGCTGTGTTGTAGAACAAGAAATTACGGGAGATGTCCTCCTCGAGCTTGACATCAGCCTTCTCAAGACAGAGATTAGTATCGTGGCTTTCGGATGCGTATTGCGAACGCCATCGCTGAGCTCCACTGCCCTTCTTCGATCGTTCTAACCGACCCCGAGCAAACACATTCCGTCAACCATTCTGTCTCTCAGTCCTTCACATTCATGTTCACGAGTATGGGATCGACCCTCGACGGACCACCCTCTTCAACGCTGGTCGGTACTGGGAGCCCCACGAGCCCCAGAGCGGAAATACTTACGAGTCCACTCATTTCAAAGCGCATATCGAGTCTCGAGTGTGAGTGGCGGCGGCTCAGTCGAGGGTATGAGCGAGGTTGCTGTAATCGAAAAAGCGGGGTTAGCCGGTGCAGCGGGTCTCGGTCTTGGAGCACTGCCAGAGACACAATTGGCGTCGTCTCTGAGCGACAGTGCGCTTGCTGCTCCAGAGAGAAAACCGGAGGCGGCTGAAGGCGAAAAGCTGGGTGCTCAGCGAGGTGAGCGTGTTCGTTTGCTCGTCATGTGTTGCAACTCGCCGATATGTATCTGTCTAGGGCGAGACGGTGCCGGATGGTACCAAGCAGCACTGTCGACGTATCTTTGGTCGCTCTGTGACGTCTTTTAGATCAGGGAAAGACGAGATCCGAGACGCCCGATGACGCCAAGTCACTTCCAACCCCGAGAGGGACATCTCCGCGTATCAAGCGACGTAAACCTCAGGATGACAACAACGTTGGGGCGAGGCGCGCCCGGGTTCTTCGATATTCTTTACTTCCATAAATTGAAAGAGAGAGAAAAGGAGGTGTCGCTGCGTGCCATTATGTGCTCGCTGCTCGTGAAGTACTTTCTCGAGGTCGATGGACTCAACTAGTATGCTCCATTTGTGTCTTGTAACATCATTTATTAACCATAGCCTACAATGTGGTTCGCATTCATTTTCATTTTTTGTATGTTTTCTTATGGATACCCATTGACAATGTTCCTGTTTGCGCTTGTTTCCATATTATAGGCGTTTGTACTCACAATTTTTAGTATATTTGACGGAGATACGATTTATCCAAGGAACATCAAAGCTTGCTCGGTGTGCTGGGAGCGGAGGCAACCATCTTGGTGTGCACGCCGGACGCTACCAGTCGGTGTTGGGTAACGTTCCAAATCTGGAGAGAAAGCTGGATAAACCAGGACATACGAAGGGTGTGATCATACACCTACTTCACAGCGAGATGATAAAGCACGGCTGCCGAGTGATAGCGTGGTACTCACGATACGTAACCTGTCGTTCCTAGCGATGGAATAGCATATCAGCGCACTCGAGTACCAAAACATGTTGCGTGAAAAGGCGAACGTCACGGCGGGAGCATGGTATAGAATATTGAGGGACAGGGAGACGCCCAGGTCACCTTTCCCCGTCGTTGCCAGGTTGAGAAGGGCGATGGGCATGGAAGAACAGCTGGGGGAAAGTAAAAAAAATCACAGGGTTCTCTCAGCACAAAAGAAGGGGTTCGGGAATGGTTGGAAACAATATTTGAAACACACTTGTCGATGAGCAGTGCAGCGCAAGCGCCATGGATCGTTCTGTTTGCGTTCAACATATCTAAAAAGCGTCGCAAGGGCAGCCATGGGATTGAGTGGATGTCCTTAAACGAGACGATGGTCCCGAAGTACAAACAAAACAAACACGGCTCACCTTCTTCGACGGTAATTTCGGCCACCACACGGCCCTCTAGCCTCCCTGGCTCCTCCGCCTTGGGCACGATGGAGATTTCTGTCCATGCGATCCTGGAGGCGATTTCAGGTTCGAACCCGGGCGTGCCTTTGGCTTTGTTGAGTTTGGCTGCGGCGCTGATGAGGTCAACGAGAGACTGTTTGAGTTCTTGGGATGCGTTTCCGCTGATAGTCGAGGCGTCGATCCATTCTCGAGTGTCCATCTCGGAATTAGGGCGGGTAACGTTGGGGGAAAAAGTGAGAGCAGTGATGCGCGTCGAAAGTGACGCTGCGTTGTGGATTTGATGCTAGAGTTCTTTCCGGTGCCGGGTACCGGCTATCAGCCAAATAGGCGCATTGCTCCCTCGGAGCGGGAGCCGTTTTCAAAAATGTACGTGTTTTGATATGATTTCGCGACTTTCTGGCTGTCGAAAGGTGAGCACGGATCCCTCTCGATAAACTACGCCTATGACCTTGAAACTATGACCCAGGTACAAATTAATAGCAGTGCGCACTCGAGGGCAATCTTGGGCTTCAGGTCACTGAGTACTATGTAGTATTAAACATCTCTAGACCCCAACCTTGTCCCTTCTCACGACCCTCAGGCCACGAGTTGTTGCTTTTCTCAGCAAGGTCCTGGTCCGCTCACACACTGGCCTCTCATCTTTTCCCAAACCATCGTGTTCAGTTGTATTCAATCGCCTCTAACAAGTTTTAAAGGTACTTGTGTCTTTCTGTAGGCGCGGAGAACAATGAAATGATATGCCTACCAGTTAAACGGTTACATTCACGCGCAAAATCCCTTGCTACCATGTTTGAGCAAGGAGGCGAAACCACTCACATCGACGAGGCGATTGCCCTTCATCGCAAAGTACTGGAGCTTTTCCCACCCGGCCACCCCAAGCGATCTGACTCCTTAACTTGGCTTTCAATCCATCTCAGTGATCGCTACAAGCAGCTCGGGGCGATGACGGACCTCGAGGAGGCCATTGTCCTCAACCGAGAAGTACTGGAACTTTGCCCACCGGGACACACAGATCGGTCAACGCCACTGAACAACCTCGCACTTCATCTCTCCACTCGGTACAAGCAGGTTGGGGTGATGACGGACCTCGAGGAGGCCATTGTCCTCGGCCGAGAAGCACTGGAACTTTGCCCACCGGGACACCCAGTTCGGTCAAGGTCCCTGAACAGCCTCGCAATTTGTCTCTCCACCCGGTACGACCAGCTCGGGGGAATGGAAGACCTCAACGAGGCCATTCTCCTTGACCGAGATGCACTAGCACTCTGTCCCACGGGACACCCGGGTCGGTCAACATCATTAAGCAGCCTCGCACTCCATCTCTCCACTCGGTGCAAGCAGATCGGAGGAATGGAGGACCTCAACGAGGCCATTCTCCTCGAGCGAGATGCATTAGCACTTCGTTCAGTGGGACACCCAGATCGGTCAGAGTCCTTAAACAACCTCGCAGCCCATCTCTCCACTCGATACGACCAGATCGGGGGAATGGACGACCTCAACGAAGCCATTCTCCTTGACCGAGATGCGCTGGAACTCCGCCCACCGGGACACCCAGGTCGGTCGATGTCCTTGAGCAACCTTGCAGTCCATTTCTCCACTCGGTACGACCAGATGGGGGAAATGGAGGACCTCGATGAGGCCATTCTCCTTGAGCGAGATGCATTAGCACTTCGCTCAGTGGGACACCCAGATCGGTCAGAGTCCTTGAACAACCTCGCACACCATCTCTCCACTCGATACAACCAGATCGGGGGGACGGAGGATCTCGAGAAGGCCATTGTCTTCAGCCGAGATGCACTGGAACTCCGCCCACCGGGACACCCAGGTCGGTCGATGTCCTTGAACAGCCTTGCGCTTCATCTCTCCATTCGGTACAACCAGATGGGGGAAATGGAGGACCTCGACGAGGCCATTCTCCTTCAGCGAGGTGCACTGGAACTCTGCCCACCAGGACACCCAGATCGGTCAATGTTATTGAACAACCTCGCAAGTCATCTCTCCACTCGGTACAACCAGATTGGGGGAATGGAGGACCTCAACAAGGTCATTCTCCTCGAGCGAGATGCATTGGCACTCTGCCCACCAGGACACCCAAATCGGTGGATATCCTTGAGCAACCTCACACTTCATCTCTCCGCTCGGTACAACCAGATTGGGGGAATTGAGGACCTCGACGAGGCCATTATCCTTGGCCAAGATGCACTGGCACTTTGCCCTCTGGGGCACCCAGGTCGGTCGATGTCCTCGAACAACCTTGCGCACCATCTCTTCACCCGGAACAAGCAGATTGGGGGAATGGGGGACCTCAACGAGGCCATTCTCCTTGACCGAGATGCATTAGCACTTCGCCCACCAGGACACCCAAATCGGTGGATGTCCTTGAACAACCTCGCACTTCATCTCTCTACTCGGTACAACCAGATCGGGGGGATGGAGGACCTCGACGAGGCCATTCTCCTTCAGCAAGATGCATTAGCACTTTGCCCACCGGGACACCCAGATCGGTCAACGTTATTGAACAACCTCGCAGCTCATCTCTGTGCTCGGTATGACCAGATCGGGGGGATGGAGGACCTTGACGAAGCCATTCTCCTTGACCGAGATGCAATGGAACTCTGCTCACCGGGACACCCAGGTCGGTCGCTGTCCTTGAGCAACCTTGCGCATCATCTCTCCACTCGGTACAACCAGATTGGGGGAATGGAGGACCTCGACGAGGCCATTGCCCTCGATCGAGATGCACTGGCACTTTGCCCACCGGGACACCCATTTCGGTCAACATCATTGAACAACCTCGCACATCATCTCTTCATTCGATGCAGCCAGCTCGGAGGAATGGATGACCTCAATGAGGCCATTGCCCTCAATCGAGATGCACTGGCACTTTTCCCACCAGGACACCTAGATCGGTCAGTCTCCTTGAACAACATCGCAAGGTACCTCCATACTCGGTTCACACGATCGAATCAGTTAAAGGATAAGGAGGAGCTATTCACTCTCTATGCTCAGCTGGCGAATGTGCTGCAAATGGTATCTTCCAGTGATCTCTCCGCCGCAAGAGAATGGATCCGTGTAGCCGAAGTTTTCCGCCATCCTACGACACTCCTAGCATACCAAACGTCTCTTCGATTACTTGTTCATCACCTGGCCACCCTACCATCCTTACCCCAACATCTTACTGTCCTCAAGGGACTCACTTCGTCATTGGCAGTGGACGCATTCTCAGCTTGTCTTCGACACCACTCTCCTGTCGATGCCATCGAGCTTCTAGAGCAAGGTCGGGGTGTATTTTGGAGCCAGCTCACTCGCCTCCGTTCCCCGCTTGACCATGTCATTGCATCTGGACCGGTGGGAAAGATGTTGGCAGGCGAGTTCATGCAGCTGACGTCACTTATTCGGAATGCCCTCGATTCCCCTAGTAAAGATCAGCACGATCGGGTGTGCAATCTTAATGTTGAATTGGAAAGAGTCGTAACCAATATTCGCAAGTTACCCGGGCTCTCGCGTTTCATTCTCCCCTCACTCTTCTCCGATCTCCAGCAGGCAGCCCTTGAGGGCCCTGTCATCATTGTGAATGCAAGCAAGTATGGTTGCGATGCTCTTGTTGTCTTAATCGACCAGGATCCTGTTCACATCCCACTATCAATCACACAGGAAGATGTTCGAAAACTGTCATCGAAGCTCCGTACCTTGGCTGTGCGCGCAAAGTCAATGGACGTGACAAGAGATCTCTGCATCAGCTTGCGGGAACTCTGGGACGAGGTCGTTTCCCCAATAGTTGAATTCCTCCAGACGATACATCCATCTCAATCACGCATCTGGTGGTGCCCTACTGCCGAGTTCTCCCTTCTTCCCCTCCACGCCGCCAATCCATTCAGAAAGGGTCAACAGAAACTTGCTAATCTCTACATCTCGTCTTATACCCCCACCCTCACCACCCTCATTCGTGCCAGACGGCACGATCTCTCGCATTCTGTATCAAAGGCGAAACACTTTGTTGGTATAGGTCAAGCAACAGCCATTGGCAAGAGCGAACTCGTTTCCGTAAGCGCCGAACTGACCAACATCGGTCAGCGCGTCAATGGTCTGGCCACGTTCACGCACATTGAGGGTGAAGGATCCTCCATTGCCCAGGTCACCGAAGAACTTGGGAGGAACGAATGGGTGCACTTTGCATGTCATGGCATCCCCAATCGGAAAGAACCATTCGAGTCCGCGTTCGCTCTCCACGACGGACACTTCACCATTCAACGAATCATCCAGTGCAATCTAAAGAACCCCGAGTTTGTTTACCTCTCCGCCTGTCATACGACTGTTGGAGACGAAGAGAGTCCGGACGAGGTGATTCATCTGGCGTCGGCGATGCAGTTCGCTGGATTTCGCTCTGTCATTGGGACGATGGGGCCAGTGGACGATGCTTGGGTGAACAAGATCACGTCCATATTTTACGATAATATGAAGGACGAGTCTGGTCGTTTGGACTATACCCGTGCAGCATTCGCGCTGAACAGGACGATGAAAAAATTGGCGAATGTACCATTTGACCAACGTATCTTATATATACATCTCGGTGCCTAATTCTCTATCCTCCTTCGCTTTCCTGCTTTTCCCTGTTATGCTTGCTGTCCGTAGCCACTATTTAATCTGCTATCGAATATTTCAAGATTCGTGCAAGGGGAAAATGTATACAGGAAGATAATAAACCTTGTCAGCTCCTGTAGCTAACCGTTTCGAATAGTACTGGACACCGGAGGTAGAGTTAGCGTGGCCACGATCTTGATCATTCGCTAGCAAGCTGATCCAAGCATCCTCAAGTCTTGTATTCTGAGAACTTCCTTCCTTCGGAACCACGACCCAAGGACGCGTTCGTTTGGTTCGCGGGACAAACGACTCGGCGACCAGATTACGAAAAAACGAGTACGAGTTGTGCCACATCCTTTGACGGTGATGTTGCACCGCAGCCTACCGCACCGCCCTCGGATCTCTGGGGATACGGTCAATTCCGACATCCGATTTCAAGCACAACCAACGTGATAGTACGTGCTGCTGGCAGGCAAGCACGACGAACCCTCGTTTTCGTACTCATGTTGTTCACTTTCACCCCACCGTTGATCAGTGATGGTGGCTTCACATTCAAGAAGCATGCCATTCGAAGAAGTCCCTCATGTCATAGCCTCTGCGGCCAACGAGGATGACGCGGGGAGGCCATGCGTGTGACATACTACAGGCCTGGAATCCTTCTCCTTGCAGCCAGGCTAGCATGGTGAAGGCATCCTCTCCGAACCTCGAGTCCACTCCACGGTTCTTGTTCTACTAACGTCCAAACCCCACCGTACCAGGACTACGCATCCTCAGAAACGCTAGTACATTCATCGATGGCCAAAACAGATAGCCAATCAAGGTGAGGACCACCTCGACATGTGACGTCGTACCATGATGCTGACTTTACACCTCCCTCCCTCCCTCCTCTCTCTCTCCACAAGCCTATCCTCACACCTCTTACCCCGCAACGTCGTCGTCACAGGCGAAACCGGCGTCGGCAAAAGCTCCTTCATCAACCTCGTCACCGGCTCAGACACCGCAACCACCGCCAACGACGTCTGCGGCGTCACCACCCGCACGAGCTGTCATGCCTGGGAAACAGACACCCACACGCACGCGTTTCGATTGTGGGATACCCCCGGTTTGGGCGAGGGCTCGTTTGGGAATGTGTCCCCCAAGGCTGCGCAACATGCCTTGCGTTCCCTCCTGAGGGAACTTGGCAAGGAAGGTGGGGTGCATCTCCTCGTCGTATGCATGCGCGGCGTCGCGAGAATCACAAAGGGGATGAGACAGACGTACGAAATCATCCTCCGCATTCGGGACCAAGTGTCCCCACAAATTCCCGTCGTAGCTGTCATCACCGAACTGGAGAAACGATGTGACGAATCCAACATCGTATCCTCCATGGAAGAGTGGTGGACGAGCAACGAGAACGTGCTTGATGCCTTTGAGATGACGTTTTGTGGTC
>JBBPQP010000927.1:0-15330 GCA_038092555.1 Boletus subgraveolens
AGGCCTGTCAAGAACCTCACGAGACTGTCGATGCGACTATTTGGTGATAGGTGACCACAGCTTTGAGTCAGATGATGTGGCGCCACGCTCATCCCGCATGGGGACTATGTTGGCAGATTTTGACTGGTCACCGGGCTGTACTACCGGTCTACATAATGGATAAGCGCAGCATCATGATCATCGACCTATCTGCCCAATGGTAACAAAAAAGGTGGAGGCTTGCCTCACTAAGCACAGTCCTGACTTGCAGATTTTGAAAGGTGGCAATTCCCTTTGCTATACCAATATTGAGGTCTTCGTGACACGTGTGTGAAACCCCATCGTACACGTATATTCTGTGGTCAACGTGGGCACCAAGCACGCATGCGTTCACTCCGAAGAAATGAAGACGACGCCAGCTGGTCGAGCTTGTCTCTACAAAATTCCCAGGGATTCTCGGGAGCTCCACGTGGAACAACGAGCATAAAGGCTCTCGACAACCCACGACACGCAAGAGGAACTCTTGAGGCGTCAACCTACCTCCACGGACGTCGAACACCTCACTTCTGGCGCGCAAGTCGTCCTCATAGAGCGAAAAGCTGAGTAGTTGTGGGAAACTATTGCCGTACATGTCTGCAACGCTCTAATCCAAAGCTCCCGTCCATCGCCCTCCGTCGTCGTCATTCCCTGTACGATCCCAAGGACTGACCTTGGAGTTTCTTCGATTCCGTCGCAGATCTACAGTGAATTACGCTCACCAAAATACACTGCGCTGACGCTGCTCATTGTCACATACGACCAGGGTACGGATCCAAGCGCCCCCCTCGGTCCGTATTGGCAACAACCCGGACGAATGGTCCTCGTTAACTACCTCGTCGGTATCCCTGAAGGGAATTTCACTGGTGAATCCTCGGTTTCTCTTTCTCTTTTCCTCTTGCCAGCATCCATCCACATTCGACTCGAGACGCGCATCGTGCTGCGAAAGGTCATGTCCTGGGAGGACCTCCTCGGATATTTCCGTACTTGGAGCGCCTTGCGCACGTTCAAGGAACGGAATGATCCGAACGATGCGCCCATCCAGACGGGCCACTCGAAGTACGGTTTTGGAAGGCGTTGAAAGAGGGTGCTGTCCAAGCTGGTGGATCGCCGGACGAAGTCGAGGTGGAGTGGCTGGTGGCCGGTGGTCATGGTGTTGGCTCGCCAAGACGTTCTTCCCCGTCTCGATCGTTACTTGTAGATGTATATGCTTGTGTGTGCGCCGTGCCAGAAGTTCCTTGAACGAATGTGATATGATTTTACTGTATATGCCACCAACGTCGATCTCAACTCGAGTATTGTTCTGTACAGACTTATCAGCAGCACGCTCGTACAATTTATGGCGCGTCTGTGCAATACCCCATATAAATGTGTTGCAAATGCAAAGGGTAATTTATCATTTGTGATGGGATAAACATGGAAACAAGAATAACACGTTTTTGGGAAGGGGCGATCTTGCATGATAAGACGTTGCGGAGATACTGCAAAACGGTCTGCATTTTTGCAGTGCTTCTGTGACGCCTCGAAATATGCAGGAACGGCGGACATAGGATGGCGGAGTGTCTTGCAAGATATCGCTGTGTTCTGGAGATTGGCAGCACTGGGGCGACGCCTTGGCATACGCTAGATACGACAGAGGGGATGAAAGGGAAAAAACGTCTTGCCACATGCCGAATAGAGCAGGAGATGGCTGCGAGGGATTCAAAACACCGGTGGCGTGTTGCATGTCACGCGGCATTCTGCAGGTAGGCCACAGTACTCGGGCGACATCTTGCAACACCGCAAGACCGGGCTGGTCACCAGACTAGCAAGACCCATGGGGTAGACATTTGATTGACAATAAGGAAAGTGAAAACGTGCCTAATCTAGCTTCGGTCCCAACATATCAGGGCCAACGTCGGACATTCTGTCGCGATATGCTATCCAAAGGCGATTGTAGATCACTTGGCAGTTTGTTCTCCCTGCATTCGCATAGGCAGTAAGCTTTGACAACGAGTTACAGTATGAAGAGAAAGAAAAAAACCTTCTGTCCCAATATCTACCCAAGGCTCGGATATTCGAACAATGGGTTATCCTTCATCCCAGCCAGGTGTCCCCGCTTTGTAGTCGTAGCGTGTATGTGCAGGACATCGCCGTCGTTTGGTATTTTCGTGCAGGTCGATGGCGATGACGACGATGTCCTTCCCATCCCAAACGAACCTACGAACCTACACAAGAGATTTATAGGTGTTTAGGATAGACCTAAACGGTGTGCAAAATCTGACGACCGTGCTTGAAGTATTTGTTGGAGTTTTGGCCGTGGCGGAATTTCGTGTTTCGTCCGAGGTCAGCATGTGCGCATGAACCTGAAATACAGGTTTGCGTTTTGTCCCGGCTATAACGACGGTTGAAGCTATGAGTTGTGGCGAGATAACACCCATCTAAATAGGAGCCCAGATGGCAACGCCTTCCATTTTTGGGTCTCAATTCACACGTCACATCAGTACTTGAAGTTATCGCCTCTGTTATCTTCGCCACAACTCATGGTTAAACACGAAATTTCGCCTCGGTCGACTCCAACAAATACTTCAAGCACGGTCGTCAGATTTCGCACACCATTTAGGCCTATCCTAAACACCTATAAATCTCTTGTGCTGGCATGGCAGGCTGTCACCCCCCCACGAACCTAGGGTCGTATTACTACAGTACACCTTTCGCACACTTGTACCACCCAGCCGGAATTTGACCCGTCCCTTCCCAATCTACGCACACCGCGACAGTCATGGCTGCACTGTATGCCTCAACCTGGGGTGACCCAAATGCCACCAGACGCGTGCTCTTGATTCACGGTATCATTGCTTCATCCCAGACCTGGTATCGCATCGCGCACGAGTTCGCGTCTCAAGGCAAGACCTGCATCGAGTGGCTGCGGAGCACGCCCTGATTTCATTCTTATCTGCCAACACAGGTTATTTTGTCATAGCCCCCGATTTACTCGGCCACGGTAATGCGAGGCGTGGTTCGGATTATACCGTCGCCGCATTGGCGCAAGAGCTCTCGCCCCTCTTTAAAACTGCCGGGGGCAACGACCACCCTTATCACATCGTCGTCGGACACTCGCTCGGGGGGCTCGTCGTCTCTGCCCTGTTTCCTCTTCTCAAAACCACCCGATCAGTCCAGGCCATCCTCATCGATCCACCCTTTGAACAGACCCCCGAAACCCTTGCTTTTTTCCGAAAGGAGTTCAGCAACGAAGTCAGGAACCCTAAGACACCCGAAGTCTGTCTCCAGAAATACCCCCTCATGACAAGGGAGGATGCAATCTTTGGATCCTTGAGCTTACACTTGTGCGATGCCTCCGCCGTGGAAGCCATCTGTGACGTAGGGCCTCTTAATCCTTCCTGATGATTAGTACTCACGTCATAGGCTCGTCCAGCAAAACGTGCCTTGGTCATTTTCACACCAGCTATTGACACCTCCGGACAACGTCAAAGTGACCGTACTTGCTGCTGACCCGTCCAAAGGGGCATGCGTGAGAGAGGAAGATCTGAAACAATACCCCCATGTATCTGTAAAGACAGTTTGGGGTGCCTCTCATGTGATTCCGATAGAGGCTCCCCAGGTCGTCATCGAGACAGCCCTCGAAGGGGCCGAATCTCAGAATTAGCGGGACGATGAGTTGAGTACGTACAGCCATGAGAGTGTTGTAAGATCGAATAACATAGCCTTGTAAGTTTGCAACGTGTACTCTCTTCGTTTAAGTACTTTCCGAGTTGAAAACGTAAATAAAACATATGGCTGTTCCTCAATTAACCTAACTTACCTCGATCGTGATCGGGAGTCAAAGCGCTTGACACAGGAAACCAGATGCGTGGTGTAGGCCTTGGGGTTTACTTCGACCGTTCTTTGAATCAAAAGGTACTTGCTCTTTCAACCTGACTGTCAAAGTGGTGATCTTTGCACATCGAGAGGGCACGAATTGTCACCTCCTAAGGATTCATCTGGATTACACGGAGATGGAGCAAGCTAGATTTAAAACCATGTTTCCACATCATATTTTGCCTGGTGTCCTGAAACTTGGACCACCAGTCAGGGCTGTGACGTCATCAATGTCGTCGGCAAAGGAGAGGAGTAGATATCATGCATATAACATTATCCATTTTCGTAATCCAGAGCGTGTCCACTCTCTTCCTAACGATGCGCCGTTGTGGACTGCGTGACATTCCCCAGTCACTGGTCCCGCTGCATCACTGGGCCCGGCTTTGGGGTGCGACTAGTCTGGTAACCAGCTGCGTCTATGAGGCTGCCGTCGATCCCGATGAGGCAGTCCGTCGATAGATGCCTCATAGAACGGTCTGGTCACCAGACTAGGGTGCGACATATGTACATTGGCAAATTCGTCATCACATGGGACCTTCTGGTGAACTATCACAATGGGCTGTAAGCAGATCCATCATTTCGCTGTTGACATAAATTTGATCTGGTCACAGTGCCCAAGATCTGATGGCGATTCTAAAGGAAATCAAATTCCTGAAACTGTTCTTTAGCTGTGAAAGGCGCAAAAAACGGTACCTAAGTGGGGCATGTGACCAGAGTGTTTATTCGTCCGCCCTTCGTGCCCTCGAGTTGTCAGTGACACACAATTAGTTTTCAAAAACTAGGGAAACCAACGTACCCACGAATGCCAGAAAAGCCCACATGGAGCCGATGGGTCACCAATACAGCTCCCTGGGGAACAGAGAAACCATGTTTCATGAGTTGGATCGCGTTCGAGGATTGCTCACCGTGAAGTTGACCACAAAGTGCTCATACTGCACGTAGTAGTATAATAGACACTCAGTGAACTTGGTCACGATTAAATGGGTCGATTGTGATTGGTTACGGCAGATTCCGGATGCGGGAGCCGTACATTGTCCGAATTCATGCGACAAATCCCACTGCCAGCCTTTCGTCGTCCTCGTCGTCTACCTCCAACCATTCACTCGCCATGCACGGCATCCTCGCCAACTTGGCCTTTTCTACCGTACGTTCAGGTGCTATTCGCACCTCGTTGCGCACCTTTGCTTCAACGACCGCCAGGTCGCAGGCAGTTCCTACGGAGAAACCGACCTTGATGAAGGAGTTCAAGATCTACCGTTGGGTCAGTACCAGTCGTCTCTCCCAACATGTACACTCACATCCATGCGTACGCGCACCAGAATCCAGACGAGCCAGAGAAGAAACCCACCCTCCAATCCTACACCATTGACCTCAACCAAACCGGACCCATGGCACGTATCCACTCACGTCCCCACTCTCGGCTCGTCTGACATTATACGCGTATGTACAGATACTTGATGCACTCATCAAGATCAAGAACGAGGTCGACCCTACCCTGACCTTCCGGCGCTCTTGCCGAGAAGGTATCTGCGGTTCTTGTGCCATGAACATTGATGGCCAAAACACCCTCGCCTGTCTATGCCGCATCGACAGGAACGCGAGCAAAGACTCCAAGATCTATCCTCTTCCACACAGTCCGTGACGACCCGCTTCTTTCTTTCATACCACACGCAACTGGAACTCACGTGTTTTCCCCCTTTCACTCCCGCTAGTGTACATCGTCAAGGACCTCGTCCCTGACCTCACTCTCTTTTACAAACAATACAAATCCATCAAGCCTTACCTCCAAAATGACAACCCACCCGAAAAAGGCGAGTTCTTGCAATCACCAGAGGATCGCAAGAAACTGGATGGTCTCTACGAGTGTATTCTCTGCGCTTGTTGTTCAACCAGTTGTCCGTCTTATTGGTGGAACCAGGATGAGTACCTCGGGCCTGCGACGTTGATGCAAGCGTATCGGTGGATTGCAGATTCTCGCGTAGGTGTTGTGTCACGATGAGTCGTGTTCCGTAACTGACGCAATCGAATCGGGTGTATAGGATGCATATGGGGTCCAGAGGAGGGAACAACTTCAGAACGAGATGAGCATGTATAGGTGTCATACCATCTTCAACTGTTCGTCGTCCAGCGTTCGGTCGTAATACCTTTCTCATCTATTTTCCCTCAGGTTCGCGTACGTGCCCAAAGGGCTTGAACCCCGCCGCAGCTATTGCCAAGATCAAGCTTGAGCTCGCCGCGGAATAGGAGGTGCCCTCTCGTGTGGTTCGGAGTTAAAGCGTGGGTTGGTTGAATCACAACTGGGTTCCTTGTTTAGTGTTGTCGTTTTACCACGATGGATGTTATTTATATCAACCCACTGACTGCAATACGAGACTTTTGAATTGGGTCCATGTATGAACTGCTACACGAACCCGATTAAAGCCGATGCCGAAGGGTGGCTTTCACTGCGACTATACTCGGTAATCAAATATCGTCCGTACTATGGGGAACCAAACGACGCTCAATCATCCACTCCCTCATCATCATCGAACTTTATACCCAACCAGTAACTAGTGAGGAATTCATGGCGACGTTCGGCAAGGCGACGTTCAACACCATCTCTTACGCTGCCTCCCGACCAACCTATCCCCGTGCTCTCTTTGACCACATCTTTCGCTTTCACGATGCGGGTAGGGCCGGGGCGCGCTGGGATACAGCTGTCGATCTTGGATGTGGGACGGGTAAGTGATTTTTCCTGGACTTTTTTTTTTTTTTGTTTGTTTCCTGTACTCGGGAGCGCCGCGGATGAGGAGGCTCACGGACGTAGTACTGTATATCCACTCACTTTGGGACACTGACGCTGCGCACGTACGTTAGGCCAAGCGACGGTCGAACTGACGCTTTTCAAGAAGATCGTGGGTACAGATCCCAGCGCGGGGATGGTCGACGCCGCACGTCGCGCCCTCGTGTCCGAGTCCGACGCGGTTGTCCAAGGTCTGTCTGACCGGATCACGTACGTACAGTCTCCGGCGGAGAGATTGACGTTCTTGTCGGAGGGCAGCGTGGATCTGATGATCGCTGGTACGTTTGGTCGTTTCTTCGCTCGCTGTCTTGGGCGCTATGTCGTGATGCTCACTCTGGGGGTTGCGGTGTTTTGTTGAACAGCACAGGCAGGCCACTGGTTTGATTGGTCCCGGATGTGGCCAGAGGCAGCGAGGGTACTGCGGAAAGACGGGACGGTTGCGATCTGGGTACGTGACTTGCTTCGTCCGCACCTCCCCCCCCTCCTACCCTAGCGCTCGCCCCTCAGTAACGCCATCTACATACTCTTTGTTCTATTGATCCCGATTCTGACTTGAAAACCAGAACTACTCGGAACTCCGACTTCCCAAATACCCCACCTTGACGCCCCAGCTATCCCACTTTTTCCAAGGCACCGATCCGTTGACGTCCATCGGTCCTTATTGGCAACAGCCCGGACGATCGATCCTTGATGGCCATCTCGTCGCTATTCCAGACCCCCAGGATATCGTACCAGGTGCATTCAAGGATTTTACGCGGCTTTATTTCACAGGTGCGTCTTGCGTTCCTTTGTTTGTCTCTATATCTATCTGGTCGGCCATATATACATAGGCATTAATTAATTCTTATTCTTATTCTTGTTTTGCAGGCGCGTACCACCCTAACTTGCCCTCGCCCCAACCCATCCTCATGCGAACGCGGATGACGTGGCACGACCTGTACGGGTATTTCCGTACCGCTAGTGCATTGCATACCTTTCTCGAACAGCATCCCGAGGATAAGATGCAACCCGAGGGGGACCTAGCCATGCGGTTTTGGAAGTCGCTGCTGAGTGGCGCGTCTGCGCAGGACGGGGTGGCGGTACAACCGGAGGAGGAGGTCGAGGTCGAATGGCCGTTGGCGTTGATACTCGTGAAGAAGGCATAAACATTGGTGTTGTAGGTGACCTTTTTTGCATTCACCTTGCCTTATGCCATGTCATGTCTCAAGTGAATTCCATAACGTGTTCTGCTGCGAGGTCACAATAGCTTTGCAGAATTCAGTGACAAAGATTTGGAGCGCATTTCAAGGCACCTGTGGTCCCTGGTGTCGGATGTATCGGTTGTATTCACCGACAAAATGGGCCTTCTTACTCACCTGACCGGACTCCCTTATTTTTATTATTTACGGGGATCCGGGACGGCATCCGTTCCAGCTCTCCTTGCACTAATTCTACTTGCGACCGGATCCGTTAAAAAAAAGGTGATGCTTTTCACACTCGACCCCCTGCTCCACTTCTTTGCCCTTCAATGGCGACTTTTGGACAGACCAACTTCAACACCGTCGTCTATGCCGCCTCTCGCCCCACCTACCCGCAGGCGTTGTATGACTTCATATTCGACTTCCATAAACGGTCTCCGAGTGCCAAGTTTGAGCGGGCTATCGACCTCGGCTGTGGGACTGGTGAGAGGAGAAACGAGGAGAAAGGGACTGACGCTCACCGGTGGCCACAATAATTTTGTAGGTCAGGCAACCGTCGAACTGAAACCGTTCAAATACATCACCGGGATCGACCCGAGCGAGAACATGATCTACTCGGCACGCGAGCTACTCGAGAATGAGCGGGACGGCGACCAACGAGGACCTGTTATCGACTTTGTACAAGGTTCGGCGGAGAAATTAGATTTCTTGCCGGACGACAGCACGGATCTGGTCATTGCAGGCACGTTTGGATTTTCTGGCCACCTCCACCAAGCTGAACCGACGTGTATTCTTTGCATCTTTGACTTTTGACTTGGGCTTCCAGCTCAAGCTGGTCACTGGTTCGATTGGTCGACGATGTGGCCCGAGCTCGCACGCGTCATGCGCAAGGGTGCAACGGCCGCTTTCTGGGTTAGCCTCCATCGTCGTCATTCCCTGTACGATTCAAAGCACTGACCCTTGAATTTCTTCGATTCTGTCGCAGATCTACAGCGAATTCCGCTTACCCCAATACCCGGCACTGACACCGCTCATCGTCGCATACGACCAGGGTACGGATCGCAGCGCCTCCCTCGGTCCGTATTGGCAACAACCCGGTCGGTCTGTCCTCGTCAACCATCTCGTTGGTATCCCTGAAGGGAACGACGTCGTCCCCGGCGCATTCGAACCCCTCGACAGAGTGTATTTCACCGGTAAATCACCGATTTCTGAGACGCGCGCGTAAAGAAAGAACTGACGGCGTTTACGTCTTTCCCTACTGTCTTGTTCAGATGCTTACTATCCTGAGCTCCCGTCGGCACGCCCGATTGTGTTGCGAAAGGTCATGTCCTGGGAGGACCTCCTCGGATATTTCCGTACGTGGAGCGCCTTGCACACGTTCAAGGAACGGAATCCGAACGATGCGGCCCATCCAGACGGGCCGCTCGAAGTACGGTTTTGGAAGGCGTTGAGGGAGGGTGCTGTTCAGGCTGGTGGATTGCTGGAGGAAGTCGAGGTGGAGTGGCCGGTGGCCATGGTGTTGGCTCGAAAGGCGATTTGAGGGATGTTCTGTCCTGTCTCGATCGTTACTTGTAGATGTATATACTTATGTGTGTGGTTTCCGCAAATGAATATGTCCAGCTTGCAAGCGCTGTCCGCTTCACGCGGACTTGTCAAAGTCGGTTCTCTCCTCTCCATTACGCCACATCTCGGTTACGAGGATCGCTTCACAGTGGTCGGTTCTGTCGTTGGTTTGTACAGCCATTGCAAGTACTATATGCTCTACGACCCCGATACCGTCATTGATCGTGCACACAGTTATAACGTTTGACCGAGAGGTAAGGATCCGTACTCGATTGGTGACTTATATGAGCTGATAGTCTGCTCAACTAGGTCGATCATGTCTGGGTAAGCATTTGGGCTTGGTATTCTTCCTGATGTCATAACAACTTCATGACTCGTAGAATCACCCAATCTCCTTCGGAACCATCAGTTATATACTGGTATGTCGATCTGCCATGCGCTGATATCCTTTGAGGGAATATATCGGCATGCTCCAGATTCGCTACATTGGTGATGCGTTCTTCGTGTGAGTTTGTGAACAACCTCTGTTCCGTAACCCCGTTCAATAAAATGTATTTAGTTCGAATCTCATTAGTGGGGGATGTTTATCCGCTGTTGGTATACTGTCTCAGCTTTTTATAGCTTTCTTTGGAGGGGGAGTACAAACCCCGAAAGTATGCGAGCCTTTGGACAATTAAGTGCATTTTGTATGCTGATGACATGACAGTTGTGCGTTCTCATGTTGTCGGCATCCGAGACAAATTCATGAATGCTTCGAAATGAACAACCCTGCACAGCTGTGAGCGAATCCCGAGCATGCATTCCCTCCTATCCCTCTCACTTTTCCAAAGGCACAGTTTACTTTCTTGTCGAATCATATTTTGGTATTATGCTGTTGTTCATGATCCAGCGTGTGTCCGACGCCCTTTGCTCATCTCGTTCATCGCTGACCTCCTTTGAGTGATACTTCAAGCCCGATTATATGCCCTGTACAAACAGTCAAGAATAATCCTTGCGCTCATGATTTTCGGTTACGTGTGTGAAATTGCAGCTGTGGCGACCATCATGGGCCTTGTTGTTGGAGATTTACAAAGTACGTCTGCACTACACGCCAATCCTCTACCCACCCATCCACGGTTGTGATGCCATCCCCAACTTGCAGTCACCAACGAGATCATGACGGGCTTATATGTCTGTGTCGACGAAGGCGGTCCATCGTTTTACCGTTCATATGGCCTTTGGCTGCCCGTTGTCGTGCACGACGGTATCCTGTGTCTACTCGCCTTATGGTATGGCGTTAGCATCTGGATGTCGGGATACCGCGCAAACAGGATGAATGGGATGTATATCGCAGATACCCTCGTCAAGGGTAACATGGACTGCTTTTTCTGGTACGCACGTTCACCTTGGCTATGGCCTCGACGGAGACATGGCATGTCCTTACATTTTCTTATGACAGCATATTATTGGCATGCGTCGCTCGCGCCACCTTCAGACAATCTTCCGGGGTGTGTACTCCGTTCATACGTTCTGTTCACAACACCCCCCGGATGAACCTGCGCTAGGGTGAATGGACGCCGGTATCAGGGGGCTACTTAGCGACGGTGGAAGTGGTGCTCGGATGTCAACTGATTCTCGGCCTTCGGTCATCGCTTGCAATTCAGGATTTGGGAGAAGGGGATGTCCTGTCCGATGCGCCATGGGTTGTAATCGTTCCCTCTTCGACCATGTTCTCAGTTTAGGCTGATGTTAGAGATGTCAGAAGTATTCTTCCTCAGACTGGCCAACTTGAAGGATGGTCGAAACCACTACGAAATTTAGCCCGGTGGGGAGGCATACTCGGTAACTATGTAAAACATACGAATCACCACTGACGTGAGACTTGGTGGCTGGCACAGGGAGATTTCGACGAGAAGCCATCAACAAAGCTCCAGACGAGTCGGACTCGGATCGGAGCTATTCGATCACATGCACCAATTTCTAAGGTGCCTCGTGAGGATCAAGCGGAAGATGGTTGCTAATACCACTAGGAAGCCTGCTGCAATCGGTGCTAGATTTGGCGTTACCTCGTGAAATCCATGCGCTACAACAATGAGGCAGGTTGGTTATTGGGTGAGCCGTATCAAGTCTGGAGTTACTTTCGTAGTTACAAGAAACACTACCAGTGGGTTGAACAATTTGAAGCTCATTAAATCCTTGAGGTCATTCAATTGAGAGCTCAGTGTCATTCCGCGTTGTGTTACTTCCTGTTGCATCATTCAATGCCGAAGCTGACTTCTACTTTTACATAATCAGTTACAACTTCAGCCGCCGCCTGTGCCTCACAAGCAAGTCGTATTATATAATCAGGGGCTATTTTTTAGAGAATGCAGAATTACGGAAATTGGACCATGCGTCGGGAAGTCATAAGCGCTGGGGCACTGCTGGGCCAGTAGATTCTTTTGGGTCAGGATTATCTACCTGCGGCACCTCCAGTCCAATAAGAGTCCTCGCTAAGCGTCGCATAGCGTCGCGAAAGCCTTCAGAAACGCAACGTAACATCTGCCTTGTCCAATCCTGCAGACGTGTTTCTGTCTAAATTTTCAATCCCAGATAGCCTTGGTCACAATCACAGCCTCAGGAGAGGTGCCGACTAATGGTGACAGACACTGTAGACCCGCTCATACTTATTAACTTAGGCTGTGTATGGTACGCACATGGACAGGTACAGGGGGTATAGGGCACGGTTTCGAGCCTGCGAAAGCTCTCATCAGGCCCTGGGCTTGACCGCAACCCTTCGAGGGCCACATAGGTGAACTACCAACTTTAGCTATCGGAGGAGTGGGCTACAATGGCAGTGACCACGAGGGGTTGCTGGGCGTAACCCAATGAAGGGATAGTGACTTGGATTTGGGTGGAACCCAGTTGAAGCTTCTTATCGGTGAGCGCCATCTGAGAGTGACCTGTAATGAGGTGTGATTGATTGATCCCAGAGCCCCTACTAGTACTAGGACGCTTTCGGCTGGCGGCGTTTGCTCGTTGCCGTGCAGTACCATGCCAGCATGCATCATTCCCGGCAAGGTTAGGATCTGATAAGCAACACTGATCAGATTTAATAAGATAAGTACTGACCTGTGTTCGTAACCACTGGCACAGGTACGTTCCCATTATATCGTAGTAATAACGACTATTGAGTCGTTCCAGGCTATAAGTAGATCTTGCTCTCTGACGCGGTTTGGTTGGTGCCCGTTCTTAAGCTTCCCATTCGTGTATCCAACGCGTGTCCTAAATGGAGGTTTCCGCGGCTGAACAAGCAGCTCAATATGTCCAGATGGCAAACACTGTCCGCGTCACCCGGACTTGGCAAAGTCAGTCTCTTCTCCATCACGCCACATGTCGGTCACGACGATCGCTTCACAGTGCTCAGTTCTATCGTTGTCTTGTACAGCCATGGCAAGTACTATATCTGCGATCTCAATATTGTCGTTGATTGTGTACTCAGTTATAACATTCGACCAAGAGGTAAGGATCCATACTTGGTTCGTGACCCATCTCAACGATGATCTGATCAATTAGGTCGATCATATCTGGGTAAGCAATTTGGGCTCGGTATTCTTCTTGATGAGTCATCACAACCTCATTTTGTAGGATCACCCACTCTCCTTCGGAGGTATCAGTTATATACTGGTATGTCAATCTGCCTTGCACTGATATCCTTTGAGGGAATCTATGACATGCCCCAGATCCGCTATATTGGCGATGCATTCTCCATGTGAGTTTGGAAACAACCTCTGTTCCGTGACCCCGCTCAATAAGGTATGTTTAGCTTGAATCTCATCAGTGGGGGTTGTTTATCCACTGTTCACGACGCTCGCTGAGCTTTCCGTAGCTTTCCTCGGATGGGGAGTCCAGACTCCGAAAGTATGCGAGCCTTCAGACATTTGTGCGCATTTTGTATGCTGATGACATGACAGTTGTACGTTTCTATTTTGTCGCGAGACAAATTCATGAATCCTTCGAAATGAACGACCCTACACAGTTGTGAGCAAATCCCATCATGCATTCCCTCCTATCCCTCTCACTTTCTCCAAAGGCACAGCTTACTTTCTGGTCCAATCGTGTCTTGGTATTATGCTGTTGTTCACGATTCAACGTATGTCCGACGTCCTTTGCTCGTTTCGTTCACCGCTGACCTCCTTCGAGTGATCCTTCAAGCTCGATTATATGCCTTGTACCATCAATCAAAAAGAATCCTTGCATTCATGATCTTCGGTTACGTGTGTGAAGTTGCAGCTGTTTCGGTAATCACAGGCTTCGTTGACGCAGATTTACAATGTACGTAGGTGCGCTACTTATACGCCAGTCTCCTGCCCACACATCCACGCTTATAATGACATCCCTATTCGACAAATAGTCACCAACGAGATCGCGACGGGTTTATATATTTGCGCCAATGGAGGTGGCCCATCGTTTTACCATTCGTATGTCTTTTGGTTGCCCGTGGTCGTGTACGACAGTATCTTGTGTCTACTCGCCTTATGGTGGGGCGTTAGCATGTGGATGTCGAGACGCCCAGCAAACGGGACGAATAGGGTGTATATTGCAGACATCCTCGTCAAGGGTAACGCGGGCTACTATCTTTGGTACGCACGTTCGCCCTTCAAAGCCTCCGCAATGCCATGACGTGTTCATGCATCTCTTATCACAGCTTATTATTGACATGCGTCTCCAGCCTTGTCGTCAGACCATCTTCTGAGGTACGTATTCCGTTCTTCCGTTCTCCTCACAACACACACTTGATGAACCTGCGCTAGGGTCAATGGGTGATTGTATCAGGGGATTACCTAGCGACGATGGAAGTGATGCTCGGATCTCAACTGATTCTCGACCTCCGGGCATCGCTTGTACAAGATTTGGGGGAAGATGTCCGGTTCCATACGCCGATAGTTGCAGCTGATCCCACTTCGACCATGTTTTCAGTTTAGGTTCATGTAAGATGCGTTAAACGTATGATACCGCATGCTTTGCAATGTGCATGAGTGTCGCAGGACACGAGAATTCTCTCGTACGTGGCGACATGAGATGCAGCTGGGCACTGTGAGATGCATGATAATCGGTACCCACATGATCGGGCTAATCCTAACCTAGTAACACTAGCAGGTTTCCTCGTACGTAATCCTAACTGCTGCTTTCCTCTTGTTTACCGACGGCTAGCCTCCCCAAACTGAACCTAAAACTTCGGGATCCGAAGACAGTCGCAACCAACAGCAAACTGCACCGTGACTTCTTCCGCCCGCGATGGTCTACCACGTTATTCATTCATGATCATATTCATGTTTAAATCGTCCGCAATCTCTCAGCGTGGTGTCCCGATGTAGCTGAACGTTAACTGTCGGACGCGGTAGAGGTGGAGTGGCCAGTGGCTAGGTTGGTTCGCAAGGTACTTTGAGACGTTCTTCCCCATTGGAACAGAGCCGATCGTTATCCGTGTACATGTGTGAGTGTGTACCTTGTATGCTTAGATTGATTTATTCCCCTCCTCTTAGAATTCGTCGCCGGTTATTTGGACGATGATCTCAAAGAACAGATCCGACTTTCCACGGACACCCGTTCCATTGTGCGGGCCGATTCGATCGATGTCGATTTGGCGGAGGAGGCTGACAGATAAGCAAAGGTCGAGTGTCAGCCACCCTCGCACGGTGTATATTTAAAGCGTACACAATTCATGCACACCTCTGAGTGTCCCTCCCGATCGATACAAAGTGGCTTTGACATCGTTTTCCAAGTAGCTCGGGTATGTCGACCGAGATTACCACCAGTAAGCCGGCCATACCCCGGTGGACGACTCCGATGCAAGCACTTTCAAGTCTTCAGAACACCAACGCGCCTCCGCACACCCACGATGGTCAGCCGCCGCAACAAGCGCACCCGCGGTCGAACGCCGTCATTGTCTTCAACCCCATCGACACCCAGTAC
>JBBPQP010000928.1:0-15329 GCA_038092555.1 Boletus subgraveolens
GAGAGAGAGGCGGGCCCGTATAATTGTATGGGGATGCGCCCACAAGACGGGGACTTCCCTCCTGCTGAGTTGTTTCCATGGTGGACATGGACGGCGAGGGCAAATTGACGGATGCTGGGGAGCTGTGAGGGCTAGATTTTCCACCCATCGACTGTGGGCTGGAAAATACCCCAGGATAAGACAAGCTTGAACCACCGATGCCTTCACTCTCGTCATGCCCCCTCTTGCGAGACGTCGACCGGTTACGTTGTGCTACAGTCCATGGTAAGTCAGCAAGCATCACTACCAAGTGCATGTCTTCCTTACAATCTACACGATACGGTGACGAGACAAGGGGCCGACGCGTAGGATTTGGGTCCCGTGAGCGGCTGATTTTCCTTGGTTTCATCTTTATCGGTCGATTCATGGTCGGCACCTGTCCCGAGGAAGAAACAAGCGATCGCCTGGATTCTAATGCCGTCGGCGCAATGTTATGAGCCACGGGAATTCCAGAAGTATCGTTACTAGTTCTCCTTATGGCCTCGTCTGCGGTACTCGTCAACTCGGCGAGCAGCTCCTTGCATTTACGAGCACCTGGCCAATGGCCTTCCCATGACTCTATGATTGGGAGACAGCTTTTGGCTTCATCCATTGCGGTAGCTGCGGCCTTCACATCCGGGGAATGCATGGCATACAGAAGGATAACAACAGCGGAACTGAACAGATGCTGGATGAAAAAGGCAAGATGATGCGACGTTGGCACGACATTATTGATCGAAGGTGCAAGACGAATGCATGAACGGGCGGATGCCACAGCCTTTGCAGTTGAACCGGGTACGACCGATTGGTCGCGCTTGACCGGTAGGAAATTGCGATGAAGGGTAGTGAGTACTGAATAGTAGTGACTGCATAAGACGATAGTCATAGACATATGCTTGTCACTGGTGCTCGGGTTCCTAAAAGAAGTGGGAAGATCTTCGAACCACCTAGCGAGTTCCAAGTCAAGAGTTTCGACAGAGCGCTCTAACTCCACCCTTTTCTCGGGTTCGATAGTTTCTTTGCAGCTGTCAATGGCGTACACCTGTCGTAGGACCCGGCCAGCGATCTGATAAAGGGTCACTAAGGCGATGGTCCCCGACATTAGGGACGGAGGCTTTTGCGACAGATGAACGCCAGTGAAGTACTCGGGTAGCCATTCGTCGTCGACGTCCACTGGAAGTTCAACGTCGCAATCAGAGTCCTCTACACCAAGGGGGCGACCAAGTGCAAGTGCCAGCATGCGGTCTAAACAGTATACGCTCCACCAGATTTTCCGCCGAGTCTCCTTCTCGATAGAGGATATGGATAATCGGCGTGGCGAGCGCTGCAATTTCGTGAGTAATAACCACGGGTTCAAAGGCCAATACTTACATGCAATCCCAAGTCTTGCGCACTGCGTACCGCTTGTCCTACGAGGAGCCAAGCCTGGGGTAGGCAGTTGATAGAACACAAGAACGAAGACATGAGGATAAAACTTTGGACGTGAGACACTTGAATCGATGCATGGGTGATGTAGTGGAGAATCAAGGCCCTGACAGAGGCAGTAAAGTCAGTGTTGACAGATAAGTGATCATAGCCCGTGCGAGCTTACCTCTCGTAGTAGACCATGCCTATCCCACCATCATCTAGGCGATCGCTTGTTAGACGTGGGTCGCTGACCAGTCGAGCGGCGCAAGCGAAAACACCAAAAACGATGGAAATGAATGGAGCCTCGACCTGGACGAATGCCGCGTCGTTCTTCCTTGCCATGAGACGCTTGTATCTGACCATGAACGACGGTTGATCAAATATAGGCATCAAGAAATGGAGGCGTTCAAAATACGCATCGATCTGATGCGTGATCCTGATTAGTAGTGGTCGGCCTAAACGATGTCTCGTGTGCTTACCAACTTGTCACACAAGTCTTCATCAGGATATTCGACTTCGTCTGCACGAGGAAGGGCATGTATCTTCCCGAAGAAGACTGATGCTGGGAAATACAGTTTATTCGCGTTAGGGCCAGGTGCTCGTGGGTCCTCTTCCATCGGAGAAACACGATGGAGGGGGTTCGTCGTCAAGGCACGAAAAGACTGGATCAATGACATTGTGGAGGAGCCACCTATCCAACGAAGATGGCCGTGTTCGTCTAAGGCGAGCTGACCAAAAGATTCGGAGACATCGTCTTCCATCTTAACGGAAGAGGACTCGGGTGAAGAGCTGTCATCCGTGCAGGTATCTGCGGCAGCCTTTGATGACATGGCCTGCAGAACTATTGATGCCGGAGGTAGACCGCTTTCCCCCGCGGTTCCAGTCGCGGAGGACGGGCCGGGTGTGGATGAAACACCCAAGGATGGCCCAAGCTGCTCAAGGACAGGTGTTATTTGAGAAAAGAGGGATTCCATGTGGAGTAGACGTGCTTCGAGTTCTTGGACATAGCTGGGGAAGGGTGAGGACGTAGGTAAGCACGAGGTGGGATGGCAACGTACTGTCTGCTCAAGGCGGCCCTGTCCTTGGTCTGGAGCCAGGTACACTGGGATCCAGACGATTGACATTGCGCACAAGTTGGCTCACAGCCATCGCACTTGATTTTCTTACGTCTGTCGACGATTCGGTCAGAGAACGTGCTGGAGACGGGTGACACTGAAGTGAGGGCGGGATGTGGCACGAACCTGCAGCTTTCGCATGCGCGCCAGACTCTCCTGCGCTGGAGCTGGACTGGTTTGGTGCCAGCGTCGACGGGTATGGAGCCGTCCTCGATGCGTTTCTTCTTTGACTGGTGGGTCATGGAATAGATGTCTTCGGCGTAAAAGGTGTGTTGTGGACGAGGATAATGACTGTGGGGTCTGACAGTGTCAAGATATCGTCGGATAGCTGTCGGGTCGGCCCGATTGGGGTACCAGGGATGACTAAGCCAGTCCATTTCGCTCGGCTGCACAGCCATCTCGTCAGTCCTCCTCCTCGTGCAGCAACCAGTACACAATGCCGGCCTACCGTGCTCTGCCTGTCCTAGCCGCTGCACAGTAAATCGAGTGGAAAAGGTATGTATGAGGTACACACAGTCCGATTCCTCTTTTACCCTGTCTTTTTATAAGAACGAGTTCGGAAATGAATGTCATTCCTGTGACCTCCATGTCAGCAAATGTCTTCCGGACAACCCTTTCACCCGAATCCGTTGAAAGTGCCCGATATGCGGCATCATAGCCACCAACTGAATACCTAACTCCCACCTCGCCAGCTTTCCAAGCGAGTAGGGGCATTGCCCGTTTGACTAATGACCTCGCTTTTCTCTCGCCCTTGGGGTGCCAAGCCCCATCCCCCTCGATTGGGTCGGTGGTGCCAAAGAACGCGTCAGCCGTTCCTTTTCAAGTAACCGTTGCGCCTCGTATGTTCTTCCGCGATGGAAACCCAGCAACATACTTCGATTGTGGTCACATAACTTACTTCACCTCCCCATTATTAAGGAACACTCTGTGCTATTCAAATCTGCCTTTTGTTCTAGCGCTGGAGCAAGTCATGCGGTAACATTAGTTTCATGGAAATTTTTTTTTTCATATTGGGACCGGAGGACAATCCCCCCCGAAGACAAAATAATCCTTTTTGACATGACATGTTCAATCCTGGCGCAGTATTTGGGCATCAGCTGATCCACCGCACGTGTAGAACAATGGAAGTTGAGGTTACGATGGTGAAAAAGGGAAAATGACTGTTCACCATCACCTCTGCGCTCTAAAATGGTCAAATTCCTAAGCTCCACTGGGAAATATTCAAGGTCCTATCACGCTAACGACTCCTGATCACCAGGGACTTCCATTTAGTGACCTAACTCTGTCGAGTTCGAGAGCTAACGAGTTGCATCAGAACTTCCACCAACGCTTCGCTCGAGGCCCCTTGATTTACATCAAGCAACCCGTGGCCATTGACCGGCCGACCCTCGAAAACAGGGGACTGGTCAACTCGTGCCCAGTGGTCTCGGAATCTGTACGACACCAAGAATACGTGTGCGCGCACATCGTATCAGAAGCATCAAGATGACGAACGCTCTCTACAAAATTGGGAGTGCATCCATTCTCTCCTAGCACTTCTCTGCGCCCTCCGCTAAGTGTGTGCCACACCAAACGTCCTTGCCGCCAATGGGCATCACCGTTGCTATCTATTCTATTGGCCACATATCCATTTAGATGAATCCTTCCACGAGCCCAGATACAAACCCTACTCGTTGACCCTGGACGCCTTAGTTTTGGTGAAGAACTGACACCTACTTCGGTATGATGCCTGATTCAGTAGAATCGTGCGACTTTGCAGGATTGGACCTGCTCTGTACTCATAATTCGTTGAATAGAACCGTGCGGGTGCACCAGAAGGCTTTGCCTCGACTAAATATATATCCACTACCACCCACACTATACGGCTATCCGAGTGGGCATCTAACAATCGTCTTGTACTTGTCACATGTGGCATGGTCTAGTTTCACATAGCTGTAATCACGTTACGACAACGGAGCCACTTGTTTATCACAAATGACTCAATAACGGAGCGGAGAACGCCATGCATGTGTTTATGATGTCTATGACTGCTTTCTTTCTGTATGACTGCACTTGGGATAGATTGTAAGCAGCTCCCATGATACTCACTTGGACCATACAAGGTGACAATAATTATGGAGGACAGGCCGAAATTGTGCATACAAACTATCTTATTGACTCCTTGTTCTCCTCTATCATAATCCTATCAAACTAACTAGGAAGCATGGAGTCGCTACTTTTAGTCAAAAACCTTAATCTGTTATCCTCGTCGTGATAATTTCCTCTTGTATCCTGGTTACGGCGCGATTGGCAAAGGTGTCTTGTGTGCTGTAATACCCCAGAGTGTGGTAGCATGCTGTTAGCTCTTCCACGCGAGGCTGCATGAGTACATTGCACACGAAACACGTTGTCCGGGCGCTGCGCACGTCCCTGGAGCTAGAACGAGACGAGAACTCATGCGGGATTTGCCGGACACACGAGGGCACTTGTGGAGTTCAATGAGACTGGATACTGATTCGTCCAATTTCGTTGTCATGCTCGCCAAGCGGACGCTCATAACTGAGGCGACCAAGAGGCGAAAGTCGCAAGTGTCGATGGCTGTGGCTCAGTTGTAAGAGATCGTCCCAGATAGAGCTTACATGATTGGAGCGAGCGGGTGGTTCATGTTCCGTTCTCGAAGCTCGGAAGCGAAGGTGCACGAGGTCTTGTTGCAAAAGAGGATGGAGGTTCAGTCGGCGGCTCTGCAACGGAGCCAACAATGGTAACTTTTTGATCCATCACCATCGGTACCGTAAGTATAATGATGCCCGTTCACGTATTGAAATTGACCTTGGCCGTCACGCGGTACACGGAGGTTTTGAACGCAAGGTTGTTGGTGACAGGATATGCATTCCCATATGGGTAACATGCCAAATTCTTCCTTATCTACCAGCGGTGATGAAATTTTGGAATATTGCTATGTAGTCTGCAGAGTTCATTAGAGGCCTGATCAAGGAGGGAATAATATTCGAGCCATGTAATTGCACTAGTTTATGGTATACAGGGCCTTGGTGACCCAAAAACGTCATAGAAGTTGTGTATCCTTGTTTGCTATGGCGTGTGGCGTGGTCCGAACCCTCCAGTCAAGGCAAACTTTTGGTTCGCAGCTTGGCAAGTAGGATACTTGTAATGGCGGACACCGACGTGACACAAGCAGCGCTAAACGGGGGCACCGATCCCGCCATCGACGACAGTGAGGAAACTGAGTCAAAGGTATTCCAGTTCCCCTCGTTGCAGCCAAGAGTTCTCAATACCCTCACAGGAAATTCAGCTGATGAAACAACGCGTAGAGGAGATGGAAAGGGAGGCGAAAAAGCTGCGTGAACTCCAAGCTGCAGCAGAGTCACAAGGTGCCGCGGGCGGTGCTGCAACAGATCAGGGTGTTCCAATGGAAACTGAAGAAGAAAGGGCCGTTGCGGACAGTCGAAGTATCTTTGTTGGAAACGTGGGTTTCGTCATGTGGTGTTGTTTCCACTCCTCCACTCAAATGGCCGTCACCAGGTTGATTACGGTGCAACCCCAGAAGAGATTCAGGGTCATTTCCAGGCTTGCGGGACTATCAACCGAGTGACCATCCTCTGCGACAAATTCACGGGTCACCCTAAAGGGTGTGTGACCTCTTTTTGGGGCTTCTTGGTCATTGGCAAACAATCTCCTCTTCAGATTTGCCTATGTTGAATTCGCCGATGCCGACTTCATAGACGCTGCTTTGTCAATGGACAATTCACTGTTCCGTGGACGACTAATAAAAGTAAGCACTGTATATTATAGGAACGTGGAAAACGTATAACAAATATGACCAGGTAACAGCCAAACGTACTAATCTTCCCGGCTTCAATCGTGGTCGGGGACGGGGAGTATACAGGGGCGGATATCGAGGTGGGTATCGGGGTGGCAGCTACGGGTACAACCCCTATCGTGCTCGCGGGAGGTGAGTTGTTGCCAACTACCATGCGGATTACTCTTACCCGGAGGTTTCCAGAGGGCGGGGACGTGGGTACTAATTCAAAAACGGAGCAGCGAGGCCGGGCGATCTGACACGTTTGGCCCAGCTAATATTGCATCTCTCTACTCCTGTGCAATTCCGGTGGTTGCCACCATAATACGTTTGAGACAGTTTCTGCTATGTATTCCTTGCTTTGAATTATAAACCCGTACATAATGAGCACCTGTGACAATGTCCCTCTGGACTCTGCAAACATCGTTTACGGAGCGTGCTTTCCGAGTTTGGTAGTAGGTGTTGCTTCATCCAAGTACCATCACAACCATGGTCATGCCCTTTAGAATAGTGGCGAGGAGGTTGCTGTCCTCCAGCGCAGTACCTGCTAGCTATCCGTTTTCTAAAACTGCCATCCTTCCTCCCCCGCTTTCAACTCCCTCGGACCAGCGTGATGCTCTCCGGAAAGGCAGAGGTCTCATGACTTTTTTGCGTCAAAGCCTGCCAGAGCCCAAAAAACGGGAATGGCTTGCAACCTTGTTCTCCCGGAGGCATCCTGACCGCCTTCTTCCCGGCTCTGTGCTCACTGTCACGACGGAACACGCTCCTGGTATTTTTTCTGGAGTGCTCATATCAGTCAGGAGACGCGGTCCAGATACCTCGTTCGTTCTGCGCAACGTCGTCCAGCGAACCGGCATTGAGATGCAATTCTTTGTCAACTCTCCGCATTTGAAGGACATCAAGGTCAGACAGAGGGCGGGTGAGCGCAAGGGAACGAAACAACGGCGAGCGAAGCTGTTCTTCCTTCGGGATGCGCCAGACAAGATGACAGACATTTCGTCGGGCGTGGGCAGGTCATGAGCTTGTACGTCTCGGATGTCTTTGGATGGTTCACATGCGTACTCAGTCGTTTTACAGCTCTGCTACTGCTAATTGGTGACTGTGGGACGGTTGGTTGAAGCTACATTAGAGAGTACAGTTAGGATAGACGGTGAATATACAGGCACGAGCCTCCATACCGGGCATGGTTAACTAGATGAGCGACCTGCCAAAAAGGGATGAGTATGGCATGCCTACCTTGCAGCTTATCCGCCACAGCAAACATCGGTCTGCCTCACCGTCGCAGTCATGCCTCGAAAAAATCATTCACTTCGCAATCTTATCCTGTCCCCAAAGCGCTCGTCCTCTCCTGGTCCACCATCACCCACGTTTTCAGACGTAACTCACGCCTCTGCCATCAGCTTCGGCGTCAATGGCCCAGAGAAGATCATTACTCGGGCAAACCTCAAAGTAAGCCTGCAGGCTTATGACGAGGTATGTATGCAGTGCTTTTCTGCTACTAGTACTACACGGGGCGCAATCTTATGCACCGGTCTTAGCTTATGAGCTGCAGTGCAAATTACCGCGCAGCACTACTCCACATGTCCAAAGCGACTGCAGCATTCGCCGATTCGTTGGAGAAGTGTTCAGCGTGCGTTGGGAATTCCCATTGTCAGAAGAGAAACAAACCTGAATATGCCGCAGTTTGAAAGGCCCGTCGTACGAAGCAGGCACTAGGCTCCAAGCAGCCTCAGGACTACATCACCTCATTGGCAACCATTGGCATGTATTGGTTCGTCGTGTCCTTTGTGACCTTGTAGCAGCACCTTTGACCTTGCCCTCAGGCGGAATCACTCGACAAAAGTTTTGAGAAACCTTTGCGTCAGCACTTGGACACTTACAAAACTATAGTACATGTACGCCGTCTCATTCGGCTGTCCGATGGTCTTATTAATTTTCCACAGGAACGCTCTACTTCATATGAGAAAGCACTCCGGGAGAAGAGTGAAATTATCCGTCATACAGAAGCGACCAACATGAACAAGAAGCAAAGGAGTGCGTTGCTTTCCATAGCTAGGGAACTTCGTTGACGTCTTCCAGACCTCCAGAGCTTCCGAGAAGCACTATCCGTTCTACAGCGACAGGTTGACGAACTCGATGACCTAAAGGCCCAGCATTATCGCGAAATCATGGAGCACGAGGAAGAGGTCTGGAATGTAGTGCAAGCAAAGGTATGTTCACGAGCGTGGACTGTGCCTTCCTCTGATCCGTTTTCCCAGGTTTGCGTTGCAGTGCGTTCTACCATGGACATGTTTGATAGGTTCACTGCGAAAGCGTACGTATTATGTGCTATTGGACGACCGTAATGCTTTTTCTATCTCATCCTTCCATTTTCTCAGTTCCGACCCTATTTTGGAGCCCATGCTCCAGTCCGTCCCAGATCCATTCGACTCGTACGGACCACCCCAGGCGGAAGATCAGATATTCACCATTCTCCCACCACTCGCCGTCATTGCCAACGCTCCATCTCCATCCCCAAGTCCGCTAGCAAATACACCACCCTCCAGTAGTTCACCACCCGACGTCCTCAATCACTCGTGGGCTCCCACCGGCAACCTTTTTTCCAACTCATCCTCGGAGTGGAGTGACGTCTCATCAACTTCTACCTCCCCACGATCAGCATCACCTTCCGCGACTATCAAACGTCGCCAATCTCATCCCCCATCGACAAGTCATCATTCACGCAAGTCAGATTCAAAACTCCGCAGTGTTCTGGCAGTCATTGATGAATCCCATCTACACACGATCGAAAATTCAGAAGCAGGTAGACCAGAACCCAGACCGGCTTCGTCCTCCGATGTGAACGGTGGCATTCTGCCACCTTCTGAACAAGAGGAATGGGGTGCTGTCGGGTATGGCGTTGAACCCCCATGTATGGAGACAACGCCACGTCATTCAACCTCATTGGTCGCCACTTTACATATGCCTTCGTATGACCATGATCACACAATTGAGCCTGGCCTCGCTCCGGACACCCGGTCAGATCATACAATACTCTTGGATTCGGGTCAACATGAATCAGTTTGAGGCCACATTCTTGTTTTGGTTCCCTTGGATTGTTGCCTGAGCGGGGATTCGGAAGGCGGACGGCATTGACCGCATATGATATGATATTATGACCTACGTAGCACTAGGCCCTAAAACCGGAAATGGTGAAAAATATATATATTGTAATGCACTAGCAGGGTCACCACTCCAATGTCCGGCGGAAAGTTGCAACAACGTGGAGAGTTGAAATGACGCAGAGAACACATGAGATGAAGTGGCACCGTGTGAGACATCATGTTCCTGACCTCCCTGCAGGCTTCCGACAGGTCCTTTATTTTCGTGAGGAAGTCGCCCGTTCTCCGCATCCTGTGGTCGTCTTTCATCGAACTTATCGGAGCAACCCGCGATATGCGGAAGCTGATTCGGGAGGTACGAACGATAATGGGGTGGTGCCTCCAACGAATCAGTGCCATCCATTCCATCATAGACATTCATTCAATGACAAACAGAAGACTCTGACCAATGCACGCCAATGGGCTTGCTTGCGTTCTAATTCCCTGTTTCGTCCCTCTTCATCGTTCACACCCGATGATTTCATACCGCTAGTTTTACATCGCCCCACAAGTTTTCAAATCAGTTCTCATTGTCAGCCAGAGTATGTCAGCTACAATGATGCCAAGGCACATGCAAGGTACACCGTTCCGAGCGCAGCATTTAGCTTGTTTGTGTCTTGCATGGTTCAATTATGGATACCTTGGATACCGTATACAGATAAGACGTCCCTGGCGACCGTCGCTGGACTCTTGAAGAGAGGATCAGTACCAGCACTAGTTTTTGGGAAGGCGATCACATCTCGGATCGACTGTGTTTTGCAAAGAATGGACATCAACCGATCAAACCCTAAATGGAATGCAGGTCGGCACGCTTAGTTGAATTACCAGCGGAAGTGCCAGTGCCAACACCCACCGAGCGCGATTCCACCATGCGGAGGAGCGCCACACTTAAGAGCTTGCAAAAGGTGGTCAAAAGTGGCCTTTTCTGATTCATTAAGCTATTTTGGGATGTCAGTTGCACGAGGTACAGTAGCTGAGCCACTGGTCTTACCTGGAGAACGTGAGAAAATATATACTCCTGCATGGCAGCATCGTGCACCCTGACCGAGCCTCCTCCGATTTCGGTACCATTCAGCACGAGATCGTAATGCTGTCCTCGAACCTAAGAAATCGATAATCAACTCAGGGACCAGGGCATTTGCCGAGAGAATTGTGCACAAACCTGGTCGATGCGACCATCATACATAGCCTTGATATCTTGCCACATGGGAGCGGTGAACGGGTGATGGGTGCTAGTCCATCTACCACGCGCCAAAAAGTCCTTGTCTGGATCCGACCTAGTGAAAAGGGGGAACTCAGTCACCCATAAAAAGTGTGGATAAGGCGGAGGAATGTAATCCCCTGAAACAAGATGAGGCGATCGAAGTACAAGGAAGATAACGTCAGACACACCAAGGTTCTGCGCTGACTCGGATAACCGTGTTCGTATTCGACCTAACGGCGTGGATCCACCCTGTGCGCGTGAGAAGTGGGACAAGTGGGTGGAAGCCACGCTTACCTCGGGAACTGTACGACGCCTAGATACATATAATGTGTCACCCACGCTGATTCTCAGCGCGTTGTTCAGGGTGGTATGGTGCTCAGGGCCAATTGCGGAGGAGATAAGCTCGTGCTCGTACAACCAGGTCAATAAATTGCTATTGGTGACCACGATGCGATTCTGTATGGCAGTGTGTGGACGATGAACCTGGCTACTCTCATTTCGGGACGTACAACAGTGGGCTCGTCGGTTAGTTGATACTGTTCATTTGCGCGGACAAAGGGGAGGTTCTCGGAATGTCGGACGATCAGCGTCTCGAAAGTTTGTCCGAGATTTGCAAGTGATGTCTGATGGTGATGAGGAAGCAATGGAGTGATATTCTCAATCTTGGATCGAATGCGTTTAGTTCCACGGTGAAGAGAGACAAGGATTGTAGCACCTCCATGGCAAAGCGAGTGTCAGGTTTATCTGAGCCATACTGAGAGTGACCATTGTGAAGACAAGTACGCAGATGAATTGAGCTAGCTTACATGTGCCATCGCTTCCGCATAAGTCATGACTTTGAACGAAGTTGGAAGGCAAATGCCCTCGACTTGCTGCCATATCTTTCCGATCAGCGACTCGATTACGGCGCGAACCTCGTGGCCGCCTATTCGCCAACCATCGTTGTGAGAGTTGGGGGGCGGACCCCAGGAAACGTAGGCCATTTCGAGATCGATTTGGGTAAATTCGGGTTGTCTGTCCTTGCGGCCGTCCTCATCACGGAAACACTTGGCGAATTGGAAATATTTGTCAATCGCACCAGAGCAAATGAGAAGTTGTTTCGGTTGTTGCGGCGACTGTGGGAGTGAGTAAAAAAGAGGGGTATCATTGATGCGACCTTGGGAGGCAGATCTGCCAACCCTGCTTGGAACGAGGAACTCTCTGGCACCCTCGGGGGAAGATCTGAGGAGGAGAGGAGTCTCGACCTCGAGAAAGCCTGGACCGTCAACCGAGCTAAATTAAGTTCAAGATGCTCCAGTGAGAGAACGCACCGTCGGTATGGAGAGATTCTCGGACAAGACGGGAGACATGGCTTCGCTGTCTGATATTCTTTGCCAGCGCGCTCCTGCGGAGATCAAGATGTCGGAAGCGAGCCCTAAGCTCGTCATTGACCTGTGGGGGGAACTCAATGACTGCCAGGACGGATGCGTGCAAGGAGACCGACCGGGGTACGATCATCAGAGGGGTAGAAAGGCAATGCAGGGGAGGCAGGATTGAGGACGGTGAAGGAGTCGACCTGAACCTCGATATCTCCAGTGCCAGACTGTGGACGTGTGAGGGGACGGGCAAGAGGACGGTAAGGGGGGAACAACTGACTGAACGACGATCTTTCTTTGGGCGCTCGGATACGTGGCCTTGGATCAATACGGATGATTCGACAGGAACACCTGACAGAGATGGGAGATCTGCATGATCGTGTAAGTTCCGACGGACGACGAGCTGTGTGGTTCCAGAGGGGTCCTTGATGGGGAAGAAGGAGAGCACGTTTGAGATTTTGCTTGATTTGGCGAGATCATTAGCTGGAGCGTGGGGAGCAGATAAGTAAGGTACCGCTCGGGAAGGAGCCAGCCAGCGAGGACGACGTTAGCGCCTGCATGTGCGACGGTGAGCTCGCCACAAGAGTGGGTGCGGGCGGGGTAGGGTGCTAGTAAGGGAGTCTGTTAGGGGGAAGTAGACGGGGGGTTAGTGTGACTGACCGGATAAAGGGGCGGAGTGGAGAGACCTGTGGAGGAGAGAGCGGGTGGCGCGAATGATGGGCATGATGGAGGTTTGCCAGCAAAGACTGTTACGTTATGACCAACCCGACTGTGGCCGGTCTATAAAGACGCGACTCGTCCTCCTCCTCGTCCCCCCCCACCTCAAGTCATGTCCCTCCACGTACTCCCAGTCGAGCTCATCCTCTCCATCTCCGAGCACCTCCCCTCCGATGCCCTCCCCGTTCTCGCACGAACCTGCTCAACAATCTGCCTCGTCGTCCAGCGCGTCCTCTATCGCCATCTCTCCGCCTCCGCCTGGTCACGCAACCTCGACGTCGTGGCGCTTCTCGCGAGAAAGCCCTACATCGCACGCCATGTTCGGTCCTTTTACATCGCTATAGACTCGGTCTCCCCTGTCTTCTGCCGCTTTTACAGCATCCTCGCCAAGGCCCTCTACAACATGTCCGAACTGCACTCACTCCACCTGCTCATCGATTCCTCCCTCAGCTGGGTCCTGCACGATGCCCGCCCCGCCTACCCCAACCTCGTCCATTTTACGTGCACTTTTTCCTTGGACGACAATGTCGTCCGTTTCCTCCAAAAGACGCCGTCCCTCTTGGAGCTAGAGGTGGATTCTATTCCCACCGTGTTAGCGCGTGTCCCTCAGATCCCTTCTCTCCCGGAGACATCTATACCACATTTAGAACAATTCGTTGGCTCTTCTCGCGCCGCAACGCTAATCGTACCCGGCCGGCCAGTCAAGAGCATCCATCTCAATGGAACCAGCCTCGCAGAAGACGACATTCCCCTCCTCGCCCGCTCGACCGTACCCGTCCTCGTCTTGGGAGCCGTCACAAATTCGTCCCCAGTCGCGTTCCTGCGGCTCCTCCACCGTCATCTCCCTCATCTTGCATACCTGCGTGTCATGTCCACCCAGAATCTCTTTCAACCACCCACTGCCGTATGTTTGCAGGCCAGTCGTAGCCCCGTATTGGAAACTGACACTTGAATAGGAGTTTTACGAGCAGGTAGCCAACGTGCTCGCTTTGTTCTCGGAGCTCAACGCGTTCGAGCTATCTGGGATGCACTGGGGCTCTCAACGAAAACGCGACGACGAATCCAAGCGGGTTTGGCAGTCATCACCCCTTTCGAGTACGACTCACCCGAACGATGATTTCTTGTTTGGGACGGACATCTTCTTTGCATATTGATGGTCTGTACACATTTCTCGTGGGTGTGTAAGAACAGTTTTTTTATGATAACCGTTGGAATGGTGGCCCGTATCAGCAGCAATGTATACTCAATATTCCCAAAAGCACAACCGTCTAATGTGGCACACGATTCCTAAGCCAATTCCTCTATTGCTCGATGAACGAACGAGGCAGCATCATAACAAACCAGTGAACCTTCATCGAGCTCGGCGAGACTGAAATTTCGGCCCCCAATAAAGCGTGCAGCAAATCCGACATACTTGTTACTATTGTGGGTGACCTCGAACTTGCGAAACTGCCAACCTCTGGCAGGCTCGCCATCGATGGTAATGTTTTCCTTGACGACGTCGTACTGTATCCGGCGAAAGTCGAAACCGAGACCGATGCCGAGGGCTTTTGTGTACGCTTCCTTGAGGGTCCATACCCAGTAAAAGCGGCGGATGGCTTCTGACTCTGGCACGTCTGCGAGCAGGGTAGTCAGTTCGAGAGGGGTGAGCTAGAGTGCAAAGATCTGAGCCAAGGACGCGAACAGAGGGAGGGAGGGAGACGTACCTGACTGGAGACAGTGTCTACAAAGTCTGGAAAAGTAATGCGGGGAGGGACTTTGAGCTGCATGACGTCGACGCCGACGTTGTAGGCGGGTGGGCCGAGATCGCCTGTGCCAAAGGCCATCGCGACGACGCCCTCATCGTGGGTGACGTTGAAACCGAGTGGGGGATCGAGGCCGGGGGTTGTCTTTGGTGGAGGGGATGAGGGGCGGGCACTGGACGGGAGCAGATAGTGACTCACGGAGTAGGGTTTGCCGGTGTCAGTCGCAGCAAAGGCGATCGCATCGCGTGGGATGCCTCGTTTGCGGAGGAGCACGCGGGGGAGAAGCGAGCCGATTAGAGAGCCTTTAGTGAGGGGGTCAGCGTGCAATAGGGAGAAAGAAAAAGGGAGGAAATGGCTGACGACAGGCATCCTCGCGACGATGGAAGCGGGTGATCTTTGTGCGGGCTGGCTGATCGACGAGGGGCAGCGCGGAGTGGTAGAGCTGTCGGGAGTGTATGAGCGATGCAGAAGGGGATCAGGTCGGAGGCGGGGACGAGCGTACGTTGTCGGGAAAGTCGGTCTTGTCGTATATGATCGTCCAGACCTGCATCGTCGCAGTGGCAGAGTCTCACTCCGACTCCGATGTCCTCAACACCCGTCCTCTTCGTCTCCATCGGCCTCTTCATCATCGACGTATTCGCCTTTGCAGACGACGACGGCATCCCCATACAAAAGTCCGTCCCAAGTCAGATCGGCGGCGGCGGCACATATGCCGCCATCGGTGCCCGTGTCTGGTCCGTCCCTCCCTACTCGTAGCACAGAGCCTGACTCCCCCCAGGCTCCATCCATCCAGTGTCGGCATGATCATCGATAAGGGGAACGATTTCCCCCA
>JBBPQP010000929.1:0-15307 GCA_038092555.1 Boletus subgraveolens
AGTGTAGATTAAGGTTAGAGAAAGAGAAGGATACAGGTGGCGCCCTAATATATATACTGAGGACGTTTAGGGCCGGTATCGGAGTCCGAAGTATAAATAAGGAAATAGACGCGTCGCGTCGCGAGGCACGTGAGATAAACGAACCGTGGAATAAAGGGGATACGAATAGCCATGAGAGAGGCTATGAGGAGGCAGTGTCTGTGGATGAGTCACACTAAGTAAGGATGAGTCAGAGAAAGAAAAGGAGATCGCCGAAGGCGATGGAGAAAGGGAATTGCCGAAAGGCAGTGAAGAAAGGGAATAGCCGGGGGGCTGTGGGAGGCGGTGTACCGGAGATGTCCGTTCGATGGTCTAAGCCTCAAAGAGAGACTCGTCCAGCAGGTCGGCCACGTGGAGGCGGGGATGTTGTAGTCCCTCAGGTCGGAGAAGAGGGAGGAGAAAAGGGAGGTGCCAGGATGGTCGAGATGAGGGGGAGGGGTGACCGACGAGGGGATTGGAGTCGGTGGACGAGGAGGAGGAGACGTAGAAGGAAATTGGTAAGGGGTCTCCTCCAGAACCGTAACAGGGAGTGTAGAGCATCATGAGCTTGAGCATAGCAAAGCTTCCACTCAACTTTCCTCAACTGTTCATCACAGGGAATGGAAGTACTGATCTGAGAAGGTAGCATGAGGGGTATATTCTCCAGGAGCACAACAACATCAGTGTCCTGTGAATTCTTTGAGTGTAAGATAGACACGCTAGGCATATATAGAAGCTGAAGTTTGATCCAGCTATTGATCCATCTCTGAAGGGTATTGGTTTGCTGTAACAGGCTAGCTTCTTGGCCATCAGTCGTGTGTGATGACATCCCCGCTCTATGATTGGCCAAACACCGCCTGAAGGTTTTTGGTGATCCATTGTATACTACATAAAAAAGATTGACGCACTGTAGTTCCTCCAGTTGTAACGCAGTACTCATGAGAACGCTTGGTGAGCAGTCCTTGTGAGTACCACCACCATACCATCCTGAAGATTTTTGGCTTCTTGCTGAGCCAGTTCCAGTTTGACACTTGCAAGTGTCATTGCTATATGTTGTTCAAATCATTTATGGTGTCTGCAAAGGTTATATATTGTCACATGTACTTTTGCCCTTATGCTCGTATGGGTTAGGTTGTGTTTGATCATTTTCCCAACATTCAACCTGGCTCCTCCATGCCTCTAGATCCTGCCTGTTACGGTTAAGGAGACTCCTAATTAATTTCCTCCTTCATCTCCTTCTCCTCACCTCCCAACTCCATCTCTATCGACGACTACCTCACCATCCCACCTTGACCATCTTGGCTCCTCTCTATTCGCCACCCTCTTCTCCGACCTCAGGGACTATGAAATCCCTGCTTCCACTTGGGCTGATCTACTAGATGAATCCCTCTTCGAGGGATAGCCTCACCCCCGCCTTTGGGCATCTCCGTCACCACCTCTGGATACTTCCCCTTCACCGCCTCTCAGGTTTTCCCATTTCTCTTCATGACTCTTATTTACTTACTATGACTTGCTCAGACACTGCCTCCTTATAGCCTTCTCTTACAGGCTATCGTTTTCCCCTTATATCCTGTTTGTATATCTCATGTGCCTCGCAATGCAATGCGTTCTCCTTCCTTATGTATCTTTAGGGCTCTGATACCTGCCCTAAAGTACCTAGTATATATATTGGAGCACCGCCTGTATACTTCTTTCTCTCTAACCTTGATATACACTTATTTGTGTAATCAACTTGTTCCTCAAGATCCCCTCCCTCGTGCCTCGTCTCACCTCCATCTCATCCTCACCTCTTCCAACTCCAGGCCAGTCCCAGTACTGTTGACTATATGTCAAGCTGTTCACACTTAACTCCATTGGAGGTGCCCAAGTGTAGGAACAAGACATGGTTCTTCACGAACATATACCATTGTTACCAGTTGTAACACTGCCTGTGCTCTTCATTTAGTCCTTCTTCAAGTTCCTTGAGAGTGGATTGATGGTCTGCCCGATTTGGAATCACTTCTTTCAGTCTGGTTAACATAGTTTTCCCTATGATGTATCATTATGCATCAATAATGGCAGCGAGGAGTAGTAACATGGCAAACATACATAATAGCATTTGCTTTTTCCAATTTGAGTATCTGAAGAAGTTGTCCAAGGTATCACGGCGAGAACCTGGCCCCATTTCCTTAGTACTTGATGCAACAGGATTAATATTGGCCCATCTTCTTTCTGGAGCCTCCCCATCTGTTCAGCTGACACCAGGAAGACAGTTGAATGAGTAAGATGTTTGACACTGCTCTATGTGAGCTGGTAAGTGGAATTTTGGGACCAGGAATGTAACATCTTGAGGGGGGATGCCAAGGTGCAATGAAGGAGGGAATGTAGACATCTGATCCCAAAGGTGTTGAGACCATTGGCACGAAATGTCATATGAGACCTTCAAGAGAAGGATATCCTTGAAATGACAGAGCACTGAGAAGAAGAGATAATCCATGTTTATGTATCTGCAAACGATCAGCAATGTCACTGAATAAATTACATAGAATACATACCTTTCCCTCTTTTGAAGATCACCAATACCTGTTGGCAGTTTCATGTTGTGTCAGGTGCAATCAACAGTTCCCGTTCCAGTGGTGGCCAAACATTCATCAGATTTCATATCTGCCAAGTTCACGGCCAAGTGACTGAAGCAAGTACTTTTCTGCTCGTAAAATCAATAACCACTCCTTGTACAGATGATTTTGCTTACCTTCTGTGCCACATCCTTGCACACCTCAAGATAAGATTTGTATGCTGATTCCTCGACAAAGTACGCCCAGCCCTTCGCAAGACTAGGATCCATGCTATCCTTCAAGACCTTTTTTCACTTCAAGCAGAAAGTGGTGTCAATCGCAACGAAGAGAGCATACAACCAACTGTGTCATTTAGCTGTCAGCATCTTCATCGTATAAGCTGCTGTTTGCCCCTTACCATTTATTTGGTGGAACTGCGTGGAAGTCAATTGGCAGATTTTTTCCAGGGTGAGGGCATGCTGGACAAAGCATGGCATATTCACCTTGTGCAGTTGCCCTGAGACCATCAGAGTCATATGCTCGACCCATGTGCTTAACCATCTTCAGATGACGCCACTGACGTGTAACCCTCAAGAACATAGCATAATGATCCTAAGGTGAACAGATCAGTATCTTTAATTGTCACACTGCTCGTTCATCACATACCTTTGTCTCTTTGAGCCCAGAGTTGTCTGCCAGCTTAGTCAAGGCTTGGTAGAACTCATAAGCTGAGATCTTGGATTCCAGGGAAAGCAAATGGTATTGCTCTAAGACATGAAATGTTGCAGCAGTCTGAGGACATGTACTGGTTGAGGGGAACCAGGACATACGAAGCAGCTGTTGTATGTGACTGACTGCTTTCTCACAGTCACAGAAATCCAGGCCGATCATGTGGATACCATGAGTATTGATGACCACAAAATTGTCGTTATACGCCCTTTGAGGATTTGGGCAAGACTCGCCATGCCTATGGCCTAGTTGGGTGTGCAAGCCAAGATCCTTCAGAGATGAACAGTCAAAGAAGTCTCTGTTCCACCACTTGGAAAATGTCAGAGCAAGTTGTGAGTCAAAGGAGCAGTAAACATACTTTTATTGTGTGTAACAGACAATGAACATGACTTGAGATAACACAGGGCTGGCAAAGTAACTCCATGCCTGTGCAGTCTGTACATTTGTAGAGGGAGACATTTCCTTCATCACAAACACCACATTTGGTTCCCCGGTCAGCTCTCCCTTCATGGCGCATCATCTCTTTGAGGTATATTTCTCGATCGTCCAACCAGACCAACATTGGATAGTCCTTCAACCACCAGTCAATGTCTGTTACTCACACTCCCTGTGCATTTTCTGCAGGTGACAGGATAAATACTGAGATCTACTTCCAGTGGGAGATCATCCCAGATTTTTGGAATGGCAAGATGAATGTCTTCTATGGGAATTCTCATGAGATTGCTCTCAAGCTCAAGCTCCTTTGTAGAGCGAATAGACTGCTGGGACCAGGATAATGACCCATCCTTTCATACTTGGAAGGTTGTGTGGAAGCAACATTTGGTTTTGTTGATTGCTGAAGTCTCCCGTGAGAAGACCAAAAGTGTTGGCATTTTGCCATTCTTGCACTTGAGATGACGTTGGATGCCCCTACTGACTGCCTGGTTGGCTGAACTGGAAGTAGGCTGAACCGAAGGAACTGTACATGAAGACATTCTGACATGTAGATACATATTACAACAGAGCTCATGCAATACTTTAAATATTTACAACAATCATTAAGGCTGTGATTGATCATGACCTGCAGGCACACTTTGGAGGTGGACTGGGAGTCAGAGACTCCATGCTTTCACCATGGGTTGTGGCACCCTTTGCAGTGCACGAGATGAGTCATTAATATGAGACTGAAAGGCTAGTATTACATATCACAAGCATAGCCTCTTCTTTTTTTCCAGAACTCTGCAGAGAGTCCGCCCGGTCACCCCTCTTCTGCTTTCATGGGCTTCCAAAATCAATCTGAAGTGTCTAATGACTGTTTCAACTGCTTGAAAAGACAACCCAAGTACAGAGAGCACACACCACTTGCCCAGGATTATCATGGGTGTATGTAAGAGAAAATGCTTGCAAGTGGAGTTGAGGTGGGAATGAGATGGTCACTACTCAGTCATTATCTTGGGGCATGGTGTTGATTGCACGACAAGGTGTGTTTGGAATGAACCCTTCCGCTTCGGCCATTTGAGGCAAAGGAGGCCCTCAACCTGCCCCAAGTTCTCTGTGATGCATCACAGGCAATTAGAGACTCAAAGATAGCACATTCAAACATTGTTGAATGTGTCAGGCACTGAGCAAGGATCCAGCTGTGAACACTCCACCCAAATGGTCATATGTACAACTATCACAATGACCATGGGCTTAGTCATGCATCCCACGCCATGGAGATATGGTGTACTTTGCGAAGATGAATCCAACAGCAATCACTGGAGAAATGAGTTTATAGTCAGACCTTAATGAGAACTACAGACATGATATAAACTGACCTTGACCCAATGGGTGAACACCTGAATGATAAATCAGAGTGTAATCAGATGGCCCGAACTTTGGATCTGAGGACAACAAATGACAATGTAAACCCAACCTTGAATTTAGCACAACACGTACATATAAACACATATGTTTTCGACTTGACTAACCCCAGTATCATCGACCGGGAATCAGTTGAGCTATACCCTATATACTGACTGTTCTCAACCTTGTTGTAGTTCATTTTTTGAGTTCAAGATAGGTCCCCTCTTTTCCCCACCTCATTCCAATGCTCACTATCAAAAAATGGCTGACGTCCCCACCAGTGACAACTATGATGATCTTGAACTCCCAGAATTCCTCAAAATCACCCTTCCAAGGCATACCAAGACCTTCATATTCAAAGTTGACCACCCCAAGCCTTTGGTAAGTACAGCCCTAAGCACTGCACTTTGTATTTTTCACCTCACACATCCATAAACTCTTCAAAATCAGGTGTGCTGGCGCTATTGCAAATGTGCAAGCCCCTGCTACACTGCCTGCACTCCTGGCCATCACAAAAGGTGCTTTATAGGCTCCTGAGCCTCTTGACAGCAAAAATGTCAACAGTGCTACTAGTGCTGTACCTGCTAAGTGTCCTGTGCCTGAGGATGACAGTGCTACAGAGCTGGAGAGTGATGAGGATCACCACATCCTTGTCCCAGAGACCCTCAAGGTATCATTTCTACTTTTATTACAACGCGTTTGAATGATTCTACTGTCTTCATAACAGTTCAAGTCGATGGACAAAGGAAAAGGAAAACTTGAGCCCCCGCCTTCCAAGAGCTTTGCCTCTCCCAGGTCAAACTACTACAAGGGCTATAGATCTCCTACTAAGTGTTTCAAAAACCTGTAATCATGTTTATTAGACATCAATCAAAAACTTTGTATTTATTTTGTTTGCTGCATGTGACCCTCTGAAGATGCATCAACAGATGTGACCCATCTTTTTTGATCTTCTTGTCCCCTAGCAAGATGCCCACTGTTACAATTAAGGAGACCCCTACTCAATTTCCTCCTTCACCTTTACCTTATCACTCATCAACTCCAATCCCTTCGTCGGTTACCCCACCTCCCCATCTCAACCATCCCAGTGCCACCTTTTTCATGTCCTTGTTCTCTGACCTCAGGGACTACCAGATCCCAACCTCCACATGGGCCGACCTCTTAGATGAGTCCCTCTTCAAGGAATGAGGCTATGCCTCATTGGGACGGGCATCTCCTCCACCACCACCAGATATCACCTTTCCTCACTGCCTCTCGGGTTTTTCCCTTTCCTTCTTATAACTCTTACTTTACTTATCTTGACTCGCTTGGACACTGCCTCCTCCATAGCCTCTCTTACAACTATGCATTTCCCCTTTATATCCTGACTGTTTATCTCACGTGCCTCGCGACATGATACGCCCTCCCTTCCTTATTTATCTTTAGGGCTCCGATACTTGCCCTAAAGTACCTACTATATATATTGGAGCACTGCCTATACCTACTTCTCTCCTTAACCTTGATATACACTTATTCGTGTATTCAACTCATTCCTTGAGATCCCCTCCCTCGTGCCTCACCTCACCTCTGCCTTATCCTCCACTCTACCAACTCTGGGCCAGTCCCAGTACTGCTAGCTTGTGCTAGGCCATTCACTCTTAACTCCTTAACGGAGGTGACCAAGAGTAGGAATGAGACACAGTTCTTCATGAATGTGTACCATTGTTACTGGTCATAACATCCATCCAATGCAATTGCCAGATGAACAAGTGCAGCGGTGCTCTGATCACTAATCATGTTGCAGCAGCCCACAAACAAGCTAATCTACTCAAGAAGACCATCTCATCACAGAATCAATTCAAGCATTCATCAAGGTTGATTGCACTGTCTACACAACTCGATCATGGCCCAGTCTCTCAAACACTTTGTGAACAGCCCCCACCAATCTCTCCCAATGTCATGTTTCAAGATCCTCTAAGAAGATCGGATTGTGCTGTCAAGTAGGAAATGCTTGACCATGGTACAATAACAGGCAAAGATCTGGATATCATGACATTCAGATCCAACCTCCCTAACCTCGGACTGAACTTTCATAGCCCCAAGTCACTTATCGCAGCAGTAGATCACTTCTTTGCCTATAATGCTGCGACAGTTGCAGGAGCCTGACTGCTAACATCTTACGAGGCCCATCATCTCCCACCCGATCCAGAACAACACACACTTGAGTGCCAACTTGAAAAGATGGCTGAGGAGTTGAATAACCTGCATAATCAGGATCAGCATGGTGCCACTGATGACCCACTCAATGGCGCTGATGACACTCCTGATAGCAAGATCAATCTTGATTGTCTGGCTGACAATGATGGCCTTGAGGATGACCCAGGAAATACAGTCCTTACTTGGGATGATGAAGACAACCCAGACCTTTTCCTCCCTTCAACCGAGTTCAAGTCAATAGATGATTGCGATCTATCTAAACTTCCACCCCACCTTCTTGTGATCTATACAGTCATTTCATGGCTACATCTCCAGTTTCACCTACCACGGTATAAAACTGCTATAAGGCCTCCTGGGAGGAAGTTCCTCCAGTCGGGTTAGTAGCAAAAGAAAATATATAAGAAGGGGACGAATAGTTCGACCCTAAAGGGATTTCAAGAAGAGCGGCAACAAAGAGAAGGATAATGCTGTGGCTTACTAGACCCAATGTTAGAGATTTTGGACGTATTCCGGAAATAAACGTAGTATCGGATTGATTGGATCAGCGGCGGAGGTGTTCAGGGTGTGGCGTTGACGGTGTAAACGTGTTGAGAACTCAGAACAAGCACTTTTAGAAGAACAGCACTGAGGATCAGGAAAGATGGATTATGAGTCCTAAGTAAGGCACTTTATAGTCTGGAGTTACCTGGGCATAAGCGTTAATATAACTAAAAAAAGAGGATACATAAAAGAATAGAAGGTAAACACGAAAGTATACATTGTAGGGAGGGAAACCCAAGCACAGAACCAAGATATAATGCTGAAAGCAGGTAGGAAAGCTATAAAAGGGGTATGGACTGTTTGAGATGGAGTCCGAAGTAAGTATCAAGACAAAGTGGAAGTTCCCAATGTCAGAGGAGCGCTGGACCGTAGTGAAAAGACTCCTGTGTGCGCTCAGGTAATGTAGGATCTCTACAACGGATCGCTTGCAATGCCCTCCTGATGATATTCACTTGCATTCTCACTTCGATCTTGCCGTCCATTGCCACTCCATTGGTCACTCTGCAGTTGAGCAATGCCATCCTGGGCATTGACAGGAATATCTTTCTTTTCCCGGTCTGCCCAAGCTGTCTAAATGTTTTTCCATCTGCAGGGTCCACTCATACTCAGGATATGTGCCTTGCATGCAATATTGACCTATTTCTCCCATCTGAAACCAAATGTGGCAATATGCGGCCAATCAAGTCACCAGTCATGAAGTTTCCGTATCTTCCTCTCTTGGAGCAAATCAAGTCAATCCTCAAAGTTCCTGGTATTGAAGCACTCCTGGATGAATGGCATCTGAAATGTTGTGTCCCAGGGAAGTATATTGACATATTTGATGGCAGGATCTGTCATACAGCACTCAAAAGGCCAGATCGAAAACTCTTTTTCTCAAACCTTCCATCTGAAAATCATGGACCACAAGGTGAACTTCCCATTGGAGTGAATCTTGGTGTGGACTGGTATGTTCGATCATTTCATCATGCTCAACAGGTACTGACCTCACTCTACCAAGGTTCTCTTACATACGAAGCAACATTGCACCATCTCACTCATTCTGCCCAGTCTCATTCTCTATATGCAATCTACCACCTGAATATCAGTTAGTATGGACATTTTTCTCGGCGAATATTTACATTCATGAATATCTAGATATCACACAGCAAATTTGATGTGTGTCAGGATCTTACCAGGACCCAAGGAGCAAAATCCCGATCAGATCCAGCAATTTCTTTAGCCTATCATCTCTGATCTTCTTCAGCTCTGGAAATTTGGCATGAGAGTACCAACCGAGTCATGTCCTAATGGTGCACTTCTTCCATCTCATGATTTACTTCCTAATTTGCGTTAGGTCATGTCATTTGTGTCATTCTTGTCACTGTTGTTTGTGACAAGCCTGCAGCACACAAAATTGGCGGGTTTGCATCACATTCTCACAATCATTTTTGCACTTTTTGTTGGATTTCCATCAACAACAAAGGGACAGTAAAAGCATTTCAAACTGGAGGTACATTTTCATTTGTCATAGGCCTTTCTTACTTGCATCGTCCTTAGCATATCCCCCATGAATGGATATTCAACAACACAAGCTCAGTGAACAGTACTGTAATCTCCCTACAGCAAACGCCCAGAAGAATTTTGTCAAGCAACATGCCACATGTTACACTCAACTTTCCCGGCTCCCATACTTTGACCTGGTCAACCAGATTGTGATCGATCCAATGCACAATCTTTTTCTTGGTGAGTCAAGTGTATTTATCTTGATGTTTCACACAATACACTCTTTTTTTAGGACTAGTCAAGACACATTTCTACAATATCTGGGTACAAAATAAGATACTATGCCCAAACCATGAACTAGCAAAACTACACGAGATGCTAGCTGACGTATGTACTCCCATGCTCAAATGGGAAAGTTGATACTCATGCTATTGAACCAAGTTTCAGGTTCCAGCTTCATGTGGTAAACTGCCAACTGACATAGGAATCCCAGCGGGAGGTTCATTGACGTCTGACCAATGGCTTCTTCTAGCTACCATTTATGGGCCAATTGTTGTAAGTACTGTTACCTCTTCAAATTCCTTTGGTCACTGCTGGCTAACATTTTCTCAGGTCCCGCAGCTCTGGGGTGCTTGTTTACCCCATCACCATGCTGCCGACATCCTTCAGAGCCATGTTGGATTCATTGAAAGACTAGAAGCCAAGAAGAAAGCAGAGCTCACCCACAAAGCAGAAAACAAGAAGGCACTTGCTGAAGCCAAGAAACAAGGCCATGGAGCATATGAGGCAGTCCGTACTCAGATCAAGCAAGAGAACCTCAAGGCTGCTGAGGAAAAGCAGCAAGAAAAGTTACGGGAGAAGGCTGAAAAAGCCAAGCTTGCTGCTGCAAAGAAGGCAAAGGCTGCAGCATTGAAGGTGGGCCACTAATCAACTCATTCTACTGTTTTTCTTTATTATCTTGCAGGCATCAAACAAACAAAAAACTCCTGGTGATCCTTCAGACAAAATACAAACCAATGCTCCCACTGATAGTACTACTGACAGCCAGATTGACAATGACAAGTTTGGTCTTCATTCAGATGATCCAGTGAACTTCCTGAAATTATCTGCTGCTCTCTGACATCTTATCAAGCATGAGATTACTGACGCTGACCTGACAAAGGTTGATTCACTTATTTGTGAATATACTACTGGACTCATACAGGTATTCTATTACTCTTATACATTCTCACCAACAGACTATCTTCTAGTTATATGGTTCTGACGTTATCAAGCCCAATCATCACTATGCTATGCATGTTGCTGAATGTTCATGCAACTTTGGGCCCTTACAAGACTTCTGGACATTTTTATATGAGCGATTGAACAAGGTTCTCAAGTCTTTCAAGACCAACAACCACGGGAAAGGTGAACTTGAGACAACCTTCTTTCAGGAATTCCAGAGAATGTGTGAGATCGGGCAATTGGTAAGCTGAAGAATACTGTCATTCCTACTCTAATCCTTTCTTTGCAGACTTTCATGCTCAAGCAACATCAAGAAGGGTCTCTCCCTTCACAGGTTATGAAGATTATGCTGAAGGCCTCAAATGATGAGCGAGGAACAGTTGCTGGTTTAGCTGCAATCAGCAATGAGCTCAACAACATGATTGATGATGGTGAGTTCTTTTCCACAGATTAAACCTTATTGGACATGGTAAATATTGTTTTTGTATAGCTGGGCTGTCATATGGGCTTAGTCCACACTGTTATGTCAAGGCCATGTCATCAGATACATATCGGTTACTTGCTTGCACTCTTTGCTTTCTAGATCCCTCAAGACCTATTCATTGCTGCTCAGACATACTGCTTGTACCCAACAACATTCCCTTGGCCTACAAAGCAACTTTTTTCAACTACGTTGTGCTCAAAGGAAAGCGGTACTATGCCTCAAGATCAGTCAGATCAAGCAACTCATCGTTTGTTTGTGTTACCATACCTTGTAACAATCCACAGACCACCCTTGTTGCATTTGGTGAAGTCCTTGAAATTTTCCAGTTCTCCTAGCTCTTCTATGGAAAAGAACACTCATTTTGGTTTGCTCGCATGCATTGGTTTCAACCGTATGATGGTCCTCACAAGAAAGTCTGGAGCGACTAGTGAGTGATATATCATTCTTTTTTGGTTCTTCAAACTGACAACATATCAGCACTGCTGTGGATGTTCAGCTATGGAAGATAGCCAAGTATCACGAGCAAGATTCTCAACTACCAGGACTAATCAACCCTGAATGGATTCTTGGACATGTAGCATTAACAACGGTTTCAGTCTGTGAAGGAGAGCAAAAGGCATGGGCAACCATCAACCTCACTAAAGTAAGTCTTTCTTTCATCTTTGACGCCAAGCTTACAATATGGTTTGAATTTTCTAGTGACACAGGTATAATCTGGTTGAATTAGTACAAGAATATTAATTGCATCTGTCACACATCCTGATTTTGTTGCCGTTTCCCTGAGTGTTTCATCCTAAGCTTTCTCACCCTGCTCACTCTCACCCACAACATTTTCACCTGCCACTTCATTTTCTTGGCCCACAACACCTTCAGCCCACACTTCAACATGCCCCTCTTGCACTTTCATGGCTTGAAGTTCTTCAAGTTTCTTGTGTTGCTCACAAAGCTCCTTCAGGTAAGCAACATCCTTTAGAAAGAAGTCAATGGGTTTAGCATGCCCATAGAAACCATCCAATCAAGCACCACCATCTAACATGTTCATTTTTGAGTGTGAGTGGACCCAGCTTGGACTAACCATTGATGGAAATGGTATGGTTTTCTTTCGGGAGACAGGTGCATCAGAATTCATTTTGGATGGTGTGATATCAAAGTGATGCTTGACTAATTTGGTCTTTGTCATTGCAGTCATCCTTAGGTGTTTTCTCAGTGGCTCAAAGGTGCTGCCATCTTCTTCACCCAGGCCATCGTCTCCTAGCTCCTTCTTGGCATGGAACGACAAAAACCGCAAGAAGGCAATGTACTGCATATAATTTGTAAGTAAATTTGTGTATATTGAGATGAAGTTACTGACATTTACCAAGCGCCATTCATGGCCAACAACCCTCCAAGAATTTTTACCAGTTTCTGCAGCTTTGCGTCTTGCTCGAGTATTGTCACTTAAATCTCCACCCTCTGGACAGGTAAGGTACTCGCTGGCAAAGTCTGTGTTGAGCATAGCTAAGCTCCCATCAGGTATGGTTTCTTCTTTCTCAAGTTTCTCAGCAGCAGCTTGATGTATTTTAGTAGCCTAAATGGTGAGAAGATGTTAATTTTGTAAGTTGTGGGAAGAGTTCCCACATACATTTGACCTGCACGCATGACAATGACCTACAGCTTTTCTCATAAGGGCCCCTTGAAGTTTTTCAGTGTTGCTTCCCTCCTGAACGCTCTTGTGAATAGTTTGGAAATAGTTCTTGCACAGCTGTGTTATAACCTGCAAGTTGAAGCTTTTGTTGTCCATCTTGCCTTTTGGGTTGGAATTCTTCCAGACTTGCTGTACATCCAATTCGGTGAGGACACTTTTCATCTTCAAGTTAGGTACTCACCTCCTTGTTGTCATAGACACTTTTTGCAGCCACTTGAATGAAGAGAGAGTTTGGCACGTCATCAACATGACCCTCCCAGACAGGGTGCCAAATCTTATTCCCATCTACCTCGACAAATGGGACCTTGTCTTTCAATGGCTGGATCTCTATCAATGCTTGGGAACATTCGCCCTTTTTTCCCAACTGGTCAACTCCACACAGTTCAGCAAACTTCATGTGGATGAGTGCCTGATCACAGGTAGGTATAAATTGGGTGTGCATTAATGACTAATCACTTACCTTGCAATGGACATGGTCATTTGATCCATCCTTTTCTTTTTTCTCACCAGGTTGAGCTTCACTGGCAGTTTGAAGCTCCTGAAGGATCTTGTCATGAGCTTCAACTTGAGCAGTGAGCTCTTCATTTGATTTCTGTAGATACCTGATAACTTTGTCCTGTTTGGTAGCCTTCTCTATGAGAAGTTTCACATCGGTGATGAGCTGTGAGAGCATTGAGTCATGGTGGTGGCTGAGAGGAGAGTCACTGTTGCCACCATCAGCTAGGTAGCCGATGGGATGACAAGCTTGGTAAGTGTTCATTCGACCTTGGGGATGGTGTGAATAGTCATCCATAGGAGTTGCACCATGCGGACCCATCAAATGACCCCAAGAAGATTGGTCACCAAAGAAGAACGGAGTCTGGGAGTGAGAAGTATGTCCTTGATATGGAGTAGTCGCTCCTGGTAGGTTTCCACCATAGCCTACATGGGTTTGTTGACTGCTAAAATGTGGCCCTATATACCCTCGACGACCCCTGTCAAGTTCAGGGCTGTCCATTGTATTCATGCTATCATATGGATCATCAAGCATGCATGAGAAATTTTGCGTTGGCCCCAGAAGCTAGCAACGAGTGAGTATTTTTTATGTTGATGGGTAGTACTCACATTTCTGGTCCCTCCTCTTGGATTATTGAGATGACCACCAGAACCAACAAAGAAAATGTCATCATGGTGTGGGTTTGCCATTCCATCAGGTGGAGGGAACAGCAGTTGATTTTGCCCAGGCTGGTTTTGATTGAACTGTCCAGGGACAGAGTAGGTCTGATTCACTACTTCTTGATCATGATTACTGCTGTGAGACTGATTATTTGAGGGGTTAATAGCGCTGTTTGGATGCTGCTAGGGGTTGTACATCTTAGGCTAGCCACTAGGGAAGTGGCAGGGGGAGGTGGTGGGGCCCTGGGAGAGTGATGGTAGGTTTGATTCTGGTGCCAGACCGGACGAGCAGATGAACATGAAGCAGCACCTATCCTAAGTATACCGCTATCCGAATTTGTTGGTTATCATGACAGGATTCAGACCCTCTGCAATCTATCTCTTAATTAATCAGAGCCTAAATGATGTAGAGATAAGTTCTAAGGAAGACTGATTGGATTGCACTACAAAGGCAACTGCCTGTCAGTTTATACATTGATTACTGAACCTTTCACTATGGAAATCGTAGGAACCAGACGGAAAAGTTCCCACGCATGTACAGTCGGTGTACAGAGACTAATCCCAACCTTCTGCAATCTGTTTAAAACTTCGTTGCTCCAGTGAATGACTGCAGGCATCAAGCTCAACTCAATCTTCCATATCATTCAGGTACATAACTATCTGCCTAAATTGGGTAACAACAGAGGACACTTCCACCGATGCCTCCAGGGTGAAGGTTGGCAGCATAACACAGGTTCAGGCCAAAATGACCATCTTGTCATGGTGCCGAGGGCTCTGTGTCAGTATAAAGTCCAGCTGGTCAAGCCAAGGAGGTCAAAGTCAGCTGAACATCGTCTAGCCTCTCTAAATCACTGCACTACTCTTGACATCCAGTTGCCTCCCAGCCCATTCTTTATTTTGTCCATGTTTCATCTCACTCTGCTTGATAACAGCTTTGCTTTGATCTTAAACACCCTTCTAAATTCTGCACAGATACCATCCTCGAAAGTCTTGCAAACCTCCAAATCATGCCAGAGGAAGCAGACCAGATCAATGCAGTGGTGTACGTGGCTGCTAATTTGCCGCTCGTTGACGTTCCACCTACTGGTGCCATCAGAGTTGCCCAAACCATCACTCCAGCCAGCACTACCAGCAGTGCATCACTTGGTGTACTGGTGACTCCCTCCTCTGTGGTGGACACAGACACACCTGGCAAGATTATGCAGCCTTTAGTCACAACCCGCTCCTCTGTGGTGGACATGGATACTCCTGGCAAGATCACACAGCCTTCAGTCACTCCTGCAGAGGTTGGAGCCTCTGTGTCACAGGATCCACTGACTGTTACAACTACCACCCGGTAGGCGTACAAGTAGACACGAAGCGTAGAGCCGATATGTGCAGCCTCTGCTTCCTTCCAAGCTTCTTCTAAGTTGGAGAGGCAGGTTTCCAGGGTTGGGT